>JAVJIF010023298.1:0-69593 GCA_038442645.1 Agave tequilana
GGTGTGTTGTTCTTTGTATATTTATTATCTTATATTTAATGTCTGTTTAATCTCTTTGTACTTGTCATCTCTTGTATTAGAAGCCCATTGTTAAACAAACTGGTACCAGAGCTACTTTTATTTTCTTGTGGTTTTCGGATGGCTTCAGCGAATACAAAGTAGAGAAATTTGACGGGAGAATATAGTTTCAGTTTATGGAAAGTTAAAATGTGGGCTCCTTGGCGCAACAATCCTTGTTGAAAGTCTTGTCCGATAAGGATAGTTGCCAGAATTTATGTTCGAGGATTAAGGAAGAACTCGAGCTGAAAGCGCAAAGTACCATACAAACTTTGTCTAGCCGATTAAGATTTTGCGAGAGGTTGCTGATGAAGATACCGTCGTCAGTTTGTGGCTTAAATTAAAGAGCTGTATATGATAAAGTCTCTGACCACAAGCCCTACTTGAAGCAGCCCTCTTACACTTCACGTGAATGAAGGTATGCCAATTAAAGACCACTTAGATGACCTCAATAAAATTCTCATGGATTTGAAAATTTTTGATGTTTAAAATAGATAAAGAAGATCAAGTTCTTATCTTATTATGCTCATTACCTTCTTCTTTGAAAATCTATTAACAGTATGCTCTATGTTAGGGATACGCTTTCCTTAGAAGATGTCAATCAACCTTACACTCAAGGAGTTAAGTGTCATTATAGAAGTGAGGAATAAGTTGAAGGCTTGTTCATCCATAGTCGTACAAAGAGGTAGAGAAAAATCTCGAGAAAAATGCAGAACTAAATCAAATTAAAAAAATATTGAGTGTCATTATTGTCATACATTTACCACTATAAAAAATTGTTTTAAGCTCAAGAAAAAAAAAAGAAGATGTTAGAATCTCAAGATGAGAAATCTTCGATTATTAGTGTTGTAGAAAAGCTTCCATATCACATGAGATTCTTGTTGACACTCTAAAAGACCACTCCCAGATAGTTTTTTCAACCAGTCTGAACATTATCTAACTTGTCGCATCTACAAAAGACAAGTTATAGACAAGCTGATGTCAGTTCTACCCACCCCGAGGGACAAAGTAAAACTCAGACCCATCTATTCCATGAAGCAGACAGCAGGTTAAATATTGCTTATGAAGAGGCCTAAGTATGGTCTATGAGGCTAAGTCAGCTTAATACTTAGCTCGCACGAGCCCAAAGGGACTAACTTCTTATGACGCTTTATAGGCTCGCCAAAAGGCTAAGTTTATAACTTCGCATGAACTTTTACAGTGGGCTAACTCCTAGCCTCGCCTGAAGCTAATACAAGCTTCGTTTGAAGCTTTTCCTTGCGAGCTTTGCTTGAAATTCTTAATAGCTCTATAAAAAAGCTAATTCTTAGTCTTGCTCGCACTAACTACAACTACACCTCTCCTAAGGCTTTTATTAGCTTCGCCTGAACTTTCTGGTGTTTTTGCTTGAGGAGTTCTAGCCTTGAACGGAGACAATCCAGCTTTGCTCAAAGCTGTCTGCACCCTTAGTGGGTTAATCCTACTATTTTAGTGGGGCACTTCAAGTGGGTGGTTACACCACCAACCTCGTCCCACGTTAAGTGAAGAAGGCCGAGTCAAAGGCCAGCTTTAGGCTCGCACGAGCCTTCCTAGCCTCGCAAAGGCCTGTATTTAGCTTCTCGTGAAGCTTTGTAGCCTCGTCAAGGCTAACTGACTGTTATCAGTCTTCCCTAAATTCTAGAGGAGTTACACCCCTCAAAAGCTTATAAATACTCATTCTTGGGATGAGCTCGGGGGTGAGATTTTTTCTGATGATTTTGGCTATTTGTTTTTTTTTTGCAGACAAAGGAGAGAGGACTAAAAGATGCTAACTTGCCTTCGCTTCTAAGAAATTCAGAGAGTTACTTTCCTAAATTCAGGTGTTATACTCTAAGACCCTTTTCTCTTAAGGAATCTTCAGAACCGGCGAGAAGGAATTCCTTAAGACTCATCGATCACATCGTCAACGAACAAAGTGATCGCGCGCGCTGATCAGACTTCTATCGGCACACAACACTCCTCAGAATCTCATAAGAGATACTTGTATTTTTCTTTTAATTACTTGTAATTTTTCTTTTCACATTTTGTAATTTTTCTTTTATTGAATTTTAATGGAAAACAGTTCCTTTTGTTGCCGTCTTTGATTCTCGTTCACGAGATGAGGGTTCTTAATTCAGATTATTTTTATCACATATAGTCCCAACAGAGACTGATTTGTGACCTACCAGCCAATTGATGGTGAAAATGTCTTAATGAAATACATATGCCCCTTCAGACATAGTTGTTGGCTCAATCAAGATTAGAATGCACGACAGTACCATTAGAACATTGAGTAATGTTCAGCATGTGCCGGATTTGAAGAAAAAATTAGTTTCTTTTGGCACTCTGACTCTAAATGGCTTTAAGTTTCAGCTAAAATGGAGTTTTGCGAGTTAATAAAGGCTCTCTTATTGTGATGAATGAAAAGAAGGTGAATACTCTTTATATCCTTTAAGGTAGCACGATGACAGGTGCTGTTGCCGTATCATTGTCTGAAGACCCAACTTAGATATTGCTCATTTGTGGCATATGCGGTTAGGGAATTGAGTAAGAGATGACCACATATGTTGAATAAGTAGGTTTGCTTTGTAGTCAAAAATAGGAAAGCTTGATTTTTGTGAACTTGTGTTTTTTTGAAACAACACAGAGTTTTTTTTAGTAACAGGTGTTCACAGACTAAAGACACCTTAAATTACATCTATTCAGATGTTTGGGTCTCTCTCATGTGCTATCAAAAGGTAGGCTAGTTATCTTTAGACTTTAATTGATGATATCAAGCAGAAGAGCGATGTGTTTACTACCTTCAAGCAGTGGAAGGCTATAATCGAAAAGCAAAGGAAGAAGGTGAAGTGCCTTAAGACGACAATGGAATAGAGTTCTGTTCAACAGAATTTGATCAATTCTACAAAAATGAAGGAATGGTGTGACATCATACAGTTCGATATACACCACAATAGAATGGAGTTACAAAAAGGATGATAGACATTATTGGAGAGGTTGGTGCATACTCTGTAATGCTAGTTTATCAAAATGCTTTTGAGCAAAGCAGTTACAGTTTGCTATTTGGTAAATTGATCTCCCTCTACAATCATTATTTTAAGACTTATGAGGAGATATGGTCTGATACTCCTACTAGTTACTCTCACTTAAGAGTATTTGGTTGCCCTTCTTATTTTCATGTAAATGATGGTAAGCTTGAACCTAGGGCAAAGAAATCTATATTTTTTGGTTATGTTATTAGGGAGAAGGGATACAGATTGTGATGTTCTGAACCTAACTTACCTAAATTGTTATTAGTAGAGATGTTACTTTTCATAAAAATTCATGCTTCAACGGAAAGGAGTCTGTTTTCGATTCTACAGTTTCAAGAGAGGAAGCAAGTAAGCAGACGAGCTTGAGAGCAAAGCTTCAGAAGGAGTGCAAGAGAGCACACACATTTAACCTGTCGATGATGCTCAAGTTTCAACTTCGGGTGATGATACACTTCAAGTAATAGTACAGTATTGCCATTGGGATAAAGAAGGCAGATTCATCCACCTAAGCGATACACTTATGCATATATGGTCGCTTATGCTTCAGTGTAACAGAATCTATTGAGATTCCTGAGCCTTTTACATACAAGGAAGTTATTAGTTCTGTGAACCTGATGGATTGTTTCTTTGACTAAGAGATGGCATGTCTTCGTAAGAACCAAACATAGAGCTAGTAAAGCTGCCCATAGACAAAAATTGTTGCTGCAAATGGGTCTTCAAGAGAAAAGAAGAAATTTCAGGTGCTTAGTTTGTAAGATACAAAGCCATTTGGTAGCCAAAGAGTACAGTCAGACAGAGGGTGTCAACCTCATTGAAGTATTCTCTCCAGTTGTGAAGCATACCTCTATCTGCATGTTGATAGCCATAGTTGCTTGGTTCGATCTGAAGCTCAAGAAATTTGATGTGAAAAATAACTTTTTTTCATGGCGAGCTTAAAGAGCGGATCTTTATTCATCAGCCAGAGGGATTTGTTATTGAAGGCAAAAAGACCACGTGTGGATGTTAAAGAAATCTCTTTACGATTTGAAGCAGTCCAGGCAATGGTATTTGAGGTTAGATACTTTCATGATTGAGCATGATTACTCTAGGAGTAAATATGATAGTTGTGTTATCATCGAAATCTCAGTGATAGTTCTTTTGTATATTTACTTTTGTATGTTGATGACATGTTGATTGCAGCTAAAAACATGTCTGAAGTTGATAATTGAAAGCTCAACTCAACAAGAGTTTGAGCTGAAAGATTTGAGAGTAATAAAGAAGATTTTGGGAATAGAAATTCTAAGAAATAGGCGAGAAAGAAATTTTTTCCTATCTCAGAAGAATACATTGAAAGTGTTGGAGAGATTTGGCATGCTTGATTCCAAACCTGTGAAACTCCACTTGCTACTCATTTTTGACTTTCAGAAGATTTGTCTACTCAAACTGATGAGAGAAGTATATGGCTTGTGTTCCCTGTGCCAGTGCAATCGAAAGCATTATGTATGTTGTGTGCACTCGACCGGACATTTAACATGCAGTCAGTATCATCAGTCGATAAATGAACAAGCCCGAAAAGACCATTGGTGGGCATGAAATAGATTTTGCGACATTTTAAAGGATTTACTTATATTTGTTTATGTTTTGACAGGGAAACTAATTCTGATTGCAAAATTGCTGGATATTCGGATTCAGATTTTGCGGGCGATCTGAAAAGAAGGAGATCTCTGACAGGTTATGCTTTCACTCTTTGGGGTTGTGCCATTACTTAGAAGGCGACTTTACAGTCGACACTTATTTTGTCTACTACAGAGACACAGTGTATGACAGTTACAGAGGCATTGAAAGAAGCCATTAGTTATGTAACGCCCCGATCCCGGCGGGTACGGAGACGTTACTGCAACGTATATACGCATGTCAGAAATACCCTCACGTATATACGCTAAGCATCAGTACAGGCAAGAATCAGAGTACGAAGCAAGTGGTGCATTATACATTCCAACATATGAGTACAATTACAAAGTTATCACCAGAGGTGATCCAATATTACATAAATATTACATCACCGATGTGCGCAATTGCGAGATTACAAGAAATGTACAAGTATGAACAGTACACAGGCACTCACGAGTTTACAAAAGGAAAACTCGAGAGGCACACAGGGGGCCTGGAAGGATATAGAGCTCTGGTGATCTGCTGGAGATCCACGCTACCGCTGGCGCATTACAGGTCAGCAACTGGGATTCTACAAGCCCCAAGCTCCGACATGCTCCAAGCTCCAGGACCTGGACATGAGGATCCAGGGGAGTCAGATGAAACTCCCCAGCGAGTGGTGATACAAAAGCCAGATGGCGTGCTGAGATAAGTACAAGTGTATCGATAAAACCGAATCATAATCATGCATTGAAACCGTGTCGTGAGCAGAAGCATGTAAGCAAGTAGATGTTAGACAGAAGTACTCAGGGTATGATATATAATAACAGGAGACTGGTGGAATAGAAGACAAGGGATAAAGCAGGGTATGAACAGTAATATAATAATAATCATAAACCGGAAATCCGATGTAAAACCCATAGAGCAAACTCGGTAAAGCATACAATAGATCCATGGTTGGCATCTTTTATTATTATTATTACTCGTCTTACCCTGATGTCTAGATATGGAACTAGCGTCCCAGCACACATATATCCACATCTGAGTAAAACAAGGTTGTTATTGGAAACCAACGGGGGTATCAACGAACTATGTTTACAGTGGGTCCCGTGCTTGCCCGGGACCACGGTCCATGACGTTCCGTTACTGGTGCTCGGAACCAGCCGTAAGGCGTACAGGAGGGTCTTATGGAATGCCCTTATCAAGATGGTACCAGGAATGAGGGAGCCAGCACTCCCCTCGGTCGCCTGGAGGCCAACAGGTCAGACCGGAAGTTTTAGTTGCACAACATGCCTAGTACCACTGTAAACACGAACACATATTGATAGCCGCAAGTTTTCCCCGACCCGATGCAAGTTGTCCAATTTTATTTTATATAGATGATTATCAGATTTCGGGAATGAGCAAGAGCAAGTCAGGATTATCAGGAACATGTATATCAGGAGTACTGGTTCGTACTATAGGTATCACATGTGTAACAGGAGTACAGTTTGTACTATCAAGATGTCAGGTCATCATTCCCGTTATCGTGATAATCATGAGAGTCAAGTATATCATGCCGGGTGTCAAGTGATAGCATGACAGGAGATGATATTTAGCAGGTGACAAGTCATGTCAAAAGATTGATATTAGTCCGGTGGCAAGTCATGCCTTAACAAGAGGTCTTGCCAAAAGTATCATGTCTAGAGTCAGGTGATAACACATCAGTTGACAGGTAATGCAACAGGTATTAAATGTAGCATGTGTAAGCATGTCAGGTAAGTACATGGCATGTGATAGAATAGTAGCTGAGCACACCAAGCGGAGCTAAGTAAGCTGGAGGCACAGACAGCAAACGGTATTTAACACTGGAGCGTCTGGCATGATTACCGGGACGACTCGGCTTAAAGTGCGAGTAGAAAATCCGACAGCATCTCTCTCTAGACGAATCTAGTGGTAAAGTGTTGAACGCTGATCATGATAACCAGGCGGAGCTGAACAAGCTGGAGTGTAACGCCCCGATCGCGGATACGGAGACGTCACTGCGACGCATATACGCAGGTCAGAATACCCTCACGTATATACGCTAAGCATCAGTACATGCAAGAATCAGAGTGCGGAAGCAAGTGGTGCATTATACATTCCAATACATGAGTCCAATTACAGAGTTATCACCAGAGGTGATCTAATATTATAATAATATTACATCACCTGATAGGCGCAATTGCGAGAATACAAGAAATATACATATATGAGCATACAAAGGATGCTCACGAGATAGCTGGAGGTATCGCGAGCAAATCAGGAGGTGCAAGGATGGGACTGGAGCTACAGCTGATCTGACCGCTCCACAGAAGTAAACTTGGTCCTCAGTAAGAAGAATCCTCTAGCTCCAAGCTCCAGGACCTGGACTGAGAATCCAGGGGAGTCAGATGAAACTCCCCAGGCGAGTAGTAATACGAAAGCCAAATGGCGAGTATAGGTAAGCACATGCGTATCAGTAAATCTGGATTATAAGCATGAAAATCATGTTGTAGACATAAGCATGTAGGAACAAATAATGTAGTAGGTGGCATCCATGGTATAACAGGATAAGCTAAAGTGGATAGAGCAATACTAGTCATCTCCTAAGTTAACATAAAACCGATAAACAGATAAAAAAAACCGATTACGAGTAAATCCAATTGTGCAGGTCTAGGTTATGGCTCCATGAGATTAGTACCTCGAAGGAATAATCCAAACAAGGAAACTCTCATCCATATACCTTTACCTCATGTCACCGTAACCTGAACTTGTACAGCTCGAGTTACAAAACAATACGATGGAATCATATTAGAATTATTATTATGATTAGGCTGTCTAAGTTGTAGGTTTTAGTATGCGTCCCATTACACATACTTCTACTTACAACTTATAGAGCAAGTTATCTGGAAACTGATTAAAGTTCGATGAATCATGTTCTGGATGGGACCCGTACATGCCCGGACAACAGTTCAGGAGTATCCGGTGCTGAGCCGGACGTACCGCTAGGTACCGGGACTTATGGACGCCCGAACAGGAATAGAGTATCGCAGATCCCATAGAATAGGTCTAGGGCGTGTGCATACCCGGCATGAAAATCAGGAGTAGGGGTGCCAGCACACCCCACGGAATCCCTGGTGGCCGCCAGGTAATCCCTCAAGTATGTGGCCACGCGTGACTCGATAGTGCCACCATGAACATGATTAATCAGGGCCCATCAGTTTCCCCCAACCGGATGCAAGTTGTCTAATTATAATAATATATCAAGTAAACAGGACATGATCAGGAATTCAGGATTACATAACAGGAATCATGACAGGAGTCATAGCAGGAAATCAGGTTCAGACAGGAGGTACTCCTACAGATTCAAGAGGTGGCCCCCACAGATTCAAGAGGTGGCCCCCACCACGAGTGTGATGTGGCACTTTGTTCCGTGTGGCACTTTGTTCTGCAGAGATGGATTCTAGAGGTGGCCCCCACAGATTCAAGAGGTGGCCCCCACCACGAGTGTGATGTGGCACTTTGTTCCGTGTGGCACTTAGTTCCATTCAGGACTTGACGGGAACAGGTAGTACAACATGAGTAGGTGTCAGGTAGGAGTATACCAGACGCAGGAAATAGCAGACGCGGGGTTCGCATCGTAAGATGGTAGACGCGGGAATAGTAGACGATGGATAGCAGACGCGGAATAGCAGACGCGGAATAGCAGACACGGGGTTCGCGTCGCAAGATGCCTCAAACGCGAGGTCTGCGTTCAAGTCAGGACGCAAGGAAAGCGCGGACGCGGATAAAACTCTGCGTCACAGCAAAATGAATAGGACAAAGACGCGGCATGGGATCCGCGTTAGGAAGCAAACAGAGAGAAGGGAAGGTGATATTTGTCCAGTGACAAGTCATGAATAATAATGTATGATACAAGTCCCGAGGATGAGGTCCATGTTCAAGGAGTGATTAACCACAGCAAACAGTCCACATTAGTCGACTAGGGAGATATGGTAGTCGACTAGGGAGGGAGTTAGTCGACTATAGAGGAGGATCAAGTCGACTAGTCAAGTTGCGTTTGGAAATGGCGCGTCTCAGGAAAATGGCGCGTTTCAGGAAATGGCGCGTCTCAGGAGATGGCGTTAGTCGACTGGGAAAATGGATAGTCGACTAGTCAAGTTCGCGTCTAAGAGGACCCGCGTTCTCAGAAGGAAAGATAGTCGACTAGACGCGAGGGGCAAGTCGACTAAAGGAGCCTGCGTCACAAGGAACCAGACTGCGTTTCAAGGGGTAGTCGACTTATGATTTGGGCAAGTCGACTAAATACTGCAAAACAGTGAGCATAAACAGCCATTTAAGAGTTATGGTTTTTGTTGATAAAAATACAAGTTTATCCAAGTCCTTGGCGAGAAAAGCACTCGCATAACCATAGGGAATCATGAGGAAAAGCGAGATCACTCGCATAACTAATAAGTAGGGGATCAAGAGAAAAGCGAGATAACTCGCCTAACAAGATCTTTTGCTGCGTCCAACAAAGGGAAATTCGGCCCCAATCCAAAAGGAGGGTACCGGCCCTAAGTCTTGCCGCCGAGAGAGAACGCGGCCAAAATCCTAAAGGAGTGGCCGGTCTTCACAAGTGATGGAGAGAGGTTGAAGAAGGTGGTATGGGGATGTTTGTTGTGGAGAAGATGGAGTTTGGGTAAACAAGGAAGCAAGAGAAGGAGCTCTCTCTCGGGTGGTTCCTCTATTGGGAGCCGCAGGAAGCAAAGAAGAAAAAGAAGAAGAAGTAAAATGAAGGGAGAGAGAAGGAGAGGGGTATTTATAGGAGTTGGATTGTGAAGTGATGCAAATGATAAAGGAGAGGGGGTTTGTGTAAAATTGGGGAGTTAGGTGACTCTCTCCTTTGACCAGCTATGATGATGAGAGGGGAATGGGGTGTCTTGGGAATGACATTTTGGAAGAGAAGAATTAAATGAAGAGAGAGAAAAAGGTAAAGAATAAACATAATAATGTGCACATCATTTAAGGCAAAAGAAACAAATGAGGGGAACTTGCGTTTCCCTCTCTCAAACGCAGCACACATTCTGCGTTTAGGCTAAATGGGCTAAACGCGGGAATTAAAGCCGCGTTTAGGGAATAAACCAAAAGCTGCGTTTAATAGAGGAGAGAGAAAATCATGATAATTGATGGGATTTGATCTGAAGTGCATTAAATGCAACATGGGGAGGATCTTCACAATAAATGCAGAATTCCAGGTAGGTGAGATCCGCGTTTGAGGAAGGAGAGAGAAAATGGGGAAAGACAGAGTAGAATATATGGGGTAATTCCTCGGTAACCGGGAAAACACCGGAAAAGCCCAAAAATGAAGTAACTCGGAAAGTTTCCCAAAATTCTCAAAAATCATAATATTATAAAATGATTTTTGGTGAAATCGGTTTTCAAAGATTCAATCTCATTTTCCAGATAAAAATCATAAGGTCAGCCGTCAATCTCGGTATACACCGGATTGGCCGGATTTTAATAAAATCTGATAAATCCCAGAAAATGTATTTGGATAGAAAATAGATTTTAAGAAATAATGTCTAAAGACACTTCTAGAGATTCAAACCGTTTGTAAATTAAAAATTCGGGAATCGGTCAACGGTACTGGCCGACACCGGTTTTGAAGATTTTCGACCTAATTCAGGAAAATCCAGAAAATCATATAAAATCCAAAATATTGAAAAACGATGTTTAAAACTGAAACCGATCAAATCAGAATACCAGAATGTCCAAACCGAGCAATACTCTGGGATCGGGCCTTCGGTTCAGACTAGGGCTGACTCCGAATCCTCGAATCCAAATCCAAGACAAAACAATCATATAAACAATTCATAATACAAAATAAATACAGGAAGTAAATCGAAAAAATACGATCGAAAAATCTGAATACGCAACTAAGTACGTATTCCGGGAGCGGGGTGTTACAATCCATCCACCTTACAAAAATTGCGTCCTCGCAATTTCGATAAGGGGCAAATTGCACACAAGGAGGACAAGGGTGGAAACAAAGGCTTTCGAAAAACCAAAACAGGGTAAGATAAACACAGGAGGGACCAGGGTGGACAATGAGAATAGGATAAGGCGGAATATTTAGAAAGATAACCAATCCAAGGTACAAAAGATCAGGGTTGGCTGGATAAGGGTACCAACTCAAAACACAAAAGGTCAGGGGTTGCTATAACAGTGACATCCTCAAGGTTCCTGCTCCAGATACTGAGCTTCATACTCTGCTGCGGCTTCGTCTGGTACCTCTGCCGCCATGTTGTGAACTTGGCCTCTGCCATGATCAGTTCTAGTTCTTACTCCTCTCTGTGGATGATCATACTGCTGGGGCGGGAATGGAGCTCGTCGTCCAATGGTCTCTGGGTTTCCCTCTATGGTGGAGCTGGAAGTGCCAGGGGTGCTGCTCGTGCTGGAAATGCTGGCGGTATTGCATAGGTCCCCTTGAATGGACAATCACCTATAGAGTGATTCCCAGATCCACATACCAAACATAGCCCATTAGCTCTTCGGCAATTGCGTTGGATGTGTCCGAGCTTTCGGCAGTACCCACATATCATCTGCTGAAGGGGAGGTTGGAATGGTCGCTTGATCATCGGACCATTGATTGTCTTAGCTGTATCTCCCTCATTCATCAACTGAAAGGGTCTCTTTACTGACTTGTTCTGCACCTGATTCTCACTCTTCTTCTCCAATCCTCGTTCCACTTCACGGGCAATGGAGAGAACCTGAGAGTATGTCTTCAGTTGTTGAGGAATAAGAACATCTGGACCTCCATCTCATCTTTCAGCCCTTGCTGAAATCGGCTAGCCCTTTTTCTTCGTCTGCCACCATGTAGGGAGCAATCTGCTGAGCCTCAAGAATTCAGCAGCATATTCATCCACTGACCGATTGCGCTGCTGCAGGCGGATAAATTGTTCTTCCATTTCCTTTTGGGCTGTTGCCGGGAAGAATCTCTCATAGAAACCTTTGAGAATTGGTCCCACGTGATGGGTTTCTCCAGTGTTGCTTCTTCTGCCAACCACCAGGTTCTGGCCACATCTCTCTGTATCTTGGCCACTTCCACTTGGTTCTCATTAGGGACTCGGGCCGCCTTCAAAAGGTCTGTTGTGTCTATCAGCCACTGTTTGCATCCAGAGGCTTCTCCGTTCCCGAAAAGATTGCCGGTTGTAGTCTCCTGAAGTCTGACACATTGCCTGGCCTTTGCTCTCGGGGTGCAACCATAGTCCTTGACGTAGAAGCTCTGTCTTTGTTGTTGACTCTGCATCATCCCTTGAAGTATCCTCATCATACCATCATTGTCTCTGTTGGATCCATCTTGAGAGGTACTAGGACCATTGCGTGTTCCCCGTCTTTCCATATTTGAGTTGGTAAAAAGGGTGACAAGAAGGAGCTGGAAGGTAAAAGATTGATGGGTCTCAGGACACAAAGAATGGATCAGAAGAAAGAAAAAGATAACTCTGTACTTGTAGTTGGATGTATAACCAGGACTCATGCATTCCAGTTGCAAATTGCTTTACCATTAATTTGCCATCTGGACGTACTGAGGAAGTAAGAGCCTAAGCTCTGATACCAACCTGTAACGCCCCGATCCCGCGGATACGGAGACGTCACTGCACGCATATACGCAGGTCAGAAATACCCTCACGTATATACGCTAAGCATCAGTACATGCAAGAATCAGAGTGCGGAAGCAAGTGTGCATTATACATTCCAATACATGAGTCCAATTACAGAGTTATCACCAGAGGTGATCTAATATTATAATAATATTACATCACCTGATAGGCGCAATTGCGAGAATACAAGAATATACATATAAGCAGTACAAAAGGATGCTCACGAGATAGCTGGAGGTATCGCGAGCAAATCAGGAGGTGCAAGGATGGGACTGGAGCTACAGCTGATCTGACCGCTCACAGAAGTAAACTTGTCCTCAGCAAGAAGAATCCTCTAGCTCCAAGCTCCAGGACCTGGACGTGAGAATCCAGGGAGTCAGATGAAACTCCCCAGGCGAGTAGTAATACGAAAGCCAAATGGCGAGTATAGGTAAGCACATGCGTATCAGTAATCTGGATTATAAGCATGAAAATCATGTTGTAGACATAAGCATGTAGGAACAAATAGAATGTAGTAGGTGGCATCCATGGTATAAACAGGATAAGCAGTAAAGTGGATAGAGCAATACTAGTCATCTCCTAAGTTAACATAAACCGATAAAACAGAATAAAAACCGATTACGATAAATCCAATTGGCAGGTCTAGGTTATGGCTCCATGAGATTAGTACCTCGAAGGAATAATCCAAACAAGGAAACCCTCATCCATATACCTTTACCTCATGTCACCGTAACCTGAACTTGTACAGCTCGAGTTACAAAACAATACGATGGAATCATATTAGAATTATTATTATGATTAGGCTGTCTAAGTTGTAGGTTTTAGTATGCGTCCCATTACACATACTTCTACGTACAACTTATAGAGAAAGTTATCTGGAAACTGATTAAAGTTCGATGAATCATGTTCTGGATGGGACCCGTACATGCCCGGGAACAACGGTTCAGGAGTATCCGGTGCTGAGCCGGAACGTACCGCTAGGTACCCGGGACTTATGGACGCCCGAACAGGAATAGAGTATCGCAGATCCATAGAAATAGGTCTAGGGCGTGTGCATACCCGGTATGAAAATCAGGAGTAGGGTGCCAGCACACACCACGAATCCCTGGTGGCCGCCAGGTAATCCCTCAAGTATGTGGCCACGCGTGACTCGATAGTGCCACCATGAACATGATTAATCAGGGCCCATCAGTTTCCCCCAAACCGGATGCAAGTTGTCTAATTATAATATATATCAAGTAAACAGGACATGATCAGGATTCAGGATTACATAACAGGAATCATGACAGGAGTCATAGCAGGAAATCAGGTTCAGACAGGAGGTACTCCTACAGATTCAAGAGGTGGCCCCCACAGATTCAAGAGGTGGCCCCCACCACGAGTGTGATGTGGCACTTTGTTCCGTGTGGCACTTTGTTCTGCAGAGATGGATTCTAGAGGTGGCCCCCACAGATTCAAGAGGTGGCCCCCACCACGAGTGTGATGTGGCACTTTGTTCCGTGTGGCACTTAGTTCCATTCAGGACTTGACGGGAACAGGTAGTACAACATGAGTAGGTGTCAGGTAGGAGTATACCAGACGCAGGAAATAGCAGACGCGGGTTCGCATCGTAAGAATGGTAGACGCGGGAATAGTAGACGCGGGATAGCAGACGCGGAATAGCAGACGCGGAATAGCAGACGCGGGGTTCGCGTCGCAAGATGCCTCAAACGAGGTCTGCGTTCAAGTCAGGACGCAAGGAAAGCGCGGACGCGGATAAAACTCTGCGTCACGGCAAAATGAATAGACAAAGACGCGGGCATGGGATCCGCGTTCGGAAGCAAACAGAGAGAAGGGAAGGTGATATTTGTCCAGTGACAAGTCATGAATAATAATGTATGATACAAGTCCCGAGGATGAGGTCCATGTTCAAGGAGTGATTAACCACAGCAAACAGTCCACATTAGTCGACTAGGGAGATATGGTAGTCGACTAGGGAGGGAGTTAGTCGACTATAGAGGAGGATCAAGTCGACTAGTCAAGTTGCGTTTGGAAATGGCGCGTCTCAGGAAAATGGCGCGTTTCAGGAAATGGCGCGTCTCAGGAGATGGCGTTAGTCGACTGGGAAAATGGATAGTCGACTAGTCAAGTTCGCGTCTAAGAGGACCGCGTTCTCAGAAGGAAAGATAGTCGACTAGACGCGAGGGCAAGTCGACTAAAGGAGCCTGCGTCACAAGGAACCAGACTGCGTTTCAAGGGGTTAGTCGACTTATGATTTGGGCAAGTCGACTAAATACTGCAAAACAGTGAGCATAAACAGCCATTTAAGAGTTATGGTTTTTTGTTGATAAAAATACAATTTTATCCAAGTCCTTGGCGAGGAAAAGCACTCGCATAACCAGTAGGGAATCATGAGGAAAGCGAGATCACTCGCATAACTAATAAAGTAGGGATCAAGGAAAAGCGAGATAACTCGCCTAACAAGATCTTTGCTGCGTCCAACAAAGGGAAATCGGCCCCAATCCAAAGGAGGGTACCGGCCCTAAGTCTTGCCGCCGGGAGAGGAACGCGGCCAAAATCCTAAAGGAGTGGCCGGTCTTCACAAGTGATGGAGAGAGGTTGAAGAAGGTGGTATGGGGATGTTTGTTGTGGAGAAGATGGAGTTTGGGTAAACAAAGGAAGCAAGAAAGAGCTCTCTCTCGGTGGTTCCTCTATTGGAGCCGCAGGAAGCAAAGAAGAAAAAGAAGAAGAAAAAATGAAGGGAGAGAGAAGGAGAGGGGGTATTTATAGGAGTTGGATTGTGAAGTGATGCAAATGAATAAAGGAGAGGGGGGTTTGTGTAAAATTGGGAGTTAGGTGACTCTCTCCTTTGACCAGCTATGATGATGAGAGGGAATTGGGGTGTCTTGGGAATGACATTTTGGAAGAGAAGAATTAAATGAAGAGAGAGAAAAAGGTAAAGAATAAACATAATAATGTGCACATCATTTAAGGCAAAAGAAACAAATGAGGGGAACTTGCGTTTCCCTCTCTCAAACAGCAGCACACATTCTGCGTTTAGGCTAAATGGGCTAAACGCGGGAATTAAAGCCGCGTTTAGGGAATAAGCCAAAAGCTGCGTTTAATAGAGGAGAGAGAAATCATGATAATTGATGGGATTTGATCTGAAGTGCATTAAATGCAACATGGGGAGGATCTTCACAATAAATGCAGAATCCCAGGTAGGTGAGATCCGCGTTTGAGGAAGGAGAGAGAAAATGGGGAAAGACAGAGTAGAATATATGGGGTAATTCCTCGGTAACCGGAAAACACCGAAAAGCCCAAAAATGAAGTAACTCGGAAAGTTTCCAAAATTCTCAAAATCATAAATATTATAAAATGATTTTTGGTGAAATCGGTTTTCAAAGATTCAATCTCATTTTCCAGATAAAATCATAAGGTCAGCCGTCAATCTCGGTATACACCGGATTGGCCGGATTTTAATAAAATCTGATAAATCCCAGAAAATGCATTTGGATAGAAAATAGATTTTAAGAAATAATGTCTAAAGACACTTCTACAGATTCCAAACTGTTTGTAAATTAAAATCCGAGAATCGGTCAACGGTACTGGCCGACACCGGTTTTGAAGATTTTCGACCTAATTCAGGAAAATTCCAGAAAATCATATAAAATCCAAAATATTGAAAAAACGTTTTAAAACTGAAACCGATCAAATCAGAATACCAGAATGTCCAAACCGAGCAATACTCTGGGATCGGGCCTTCGGTTCAGACTAGGGCTGACTCCGAATCCTCGAATCCAAATCCAAGACAAAACAATCATATAAACAATTCATAATACAAAATAAATACAGGAAGTAAATCGAAAAAAAACGATCGAAAAATCTGAATACGCAACTAAGTACGTATTCCGGGAGCGGGGTGTTACATGGAGGCACAGGCAGCGAACAGAGTTTAGACACTAATGCGCTCTGCGAGATTACCGGGACAACTCGGTTTAAGATACGAGTAGAAAATCCGGCAGCATCTCGCCTAAACGAATTTAATGAATAAAGCGCTGAGCGCTAAGTATGCTCACCAGACGGAGCTGAGAAACCTGACGGTCCCAATCACGTCTCCTTCGAGATAGTGAGAGACCGGAGGCTGAAGGGTCCAGAGAAACCTGACGGTCCCAATCACGTCTCTTTCGAGATAGTGAGTGACCGGAGGCTGAAGGGTTGGCCACGCATAGTATAAAGCAGTAAATACATCACAGGCATGGTATATGTACAAGAATGAAACTACCCTAATACAAGTATTCGTCACAGAGCAATACATGTCCAGTTACTGGCACTCGGCCATACACAAATACAGGGACTCAGCCCAAAGCAAAATACATAGAAACATGGAATAAAAATACATGTCGACCCGACGAAGCGGGGAAACCCAAATGGAGGCGAGAGCGAGGACACTCGCCTAAATCACCGAATGCCGAAAAGTCCGAAATCCATGGAACTCGCGCACGCGCCATAAATAAAATATAAATATTTAGAGAGAGAAAGTGAAGAGGAGAGAGAAAGAGACACAGGGAGACGCGGGTTTATGAGAGTGAGACGCGGGGGTCGCAGACGCGGGCGTCGCGTCGCGGGAATAGCAGACGCGGTAATCACAGACGCGGGAGTCGCGTCGCGAAGATGCCACGAACGCGGGTTCGAGACCCGCGTTCAAGTCAGGGCACGAAGAGAACACAGACGCGGGTATTATCTCCGCGTCGTGTCGACACGAGAGGGACACAGACGCGGGCCTGAACTCCGCGCTGCGTCGATACAAGAACGCGAAGGCCTCGTTGAACAGATGCCAAGAACGCGAAGATCCGCGTTAAGGGGTTATCGGGACGCGGGGGTGAGATCCGCGTCAGTAATATAACAGAGAGAGACAGGAGATAAGGAAAGACAGTACAGGAGAGAGAAAGAGATTCCTAGAGAGAGAATCTAGAGAGAGAAAGAGTGAGTTAGAGAGAGGAGAGAGAATCTTGAGAGAGAGAGAGAGCTTGTAATGGGAGGAGAGAGAGAAGAGAGAGAGAGAAGAGGGCAGGAGAGAGAGAGAGAAGGATAGGAGAGAGAGAGAGAGAATTCAGGAGTGAGAGAGAGAGAAGACAGATGAGAGAGAGGAGAGAGAGAATTCAGGAGTGAGTGAGAGAGAGAAGGACAGATGAGAGAGAGAGAGAATTCAGGAGTGAGAGAGTGAGAGAAGGACAGATGAGAGAGAGAGAAGAACAGGTAAGAGAAACAGAGAGAAGGGGGACTGTTGCCTCCCCCCCGCTCACACACAAAGCGCCCCCCTCTGGGGGCGCTCGGCCTGGCTGCCGGCCAGGTGGCGGCGCCGGGCGGCGCCGGCCACCGGCAGGGGAGTGGCGCCGGCCACTCCCCAGGAGAGAGGAGGAGAAAGAGGGGGCAGCTGCCCCCTCAACAGAGAAAGGGAGGGGGCTGTGCCCCCTCCAGCAAAGGAAAAGAGAGGGGGGGCTGTTGCCCCCCTCTCAGGTCACGCACAGGGGGCCCCGGGTGGCCCCTGGTCGACTGCGACCGCCGGCAGGCCGCCGGCGGCGCCGAATCCGGGGGTGGCTCCGGCCACCCCAAGAGAAGAGGGAAGGGTGGAGATTGGGTTTTGGTGGTGGAGTTGATTTGAGGTGGTGGAGAAATTGGAAGGGATGGAAGGAGGAGGAGGAGTTGGATGTTGTGGGGGTGGTGTTTTGGTGGAAAGAAGGTGGTGGTAGAGGTTAATTGGAAGGAGATGAGGAAGAAGAAGAGGGTGAATTTTGATGGTGGTTTTGAGGAGGAAGGAGATGGGGTGATGGTGTTGTTGGAGATGGAGGAGAGGAAGCTCGGCGACGGAGATGGTGTCCTCTTCGCCGGCGATCGCCGGAGGGGAAGCTGGGGCTTGGGCGTCGGCTGCCCACGGAGAGAAGAAGAAGAAGAAGAAGAAGAAGAAGAGAAGAGAAGGGAGAAAGAAAGATAAGAAAAAAGAAAAAGAAAAAGAAAAGAAAAAGAAGAGGGATGTGATGGAGTGAAGGGATTGATGGGAAAGGGGTAGGTGGCGCCCACGTGGAGGAGTGGGTTGAAGTCGGTTGGAGGGAAAAAGAAAAGGAAGGAAGAAAGAAAGAAAGAAAAGATTAAATAATAATATTATAATATGGCCGCGAAATATCGACTGTTCCAGAAAAATCCCCAAAAATACCCAGAGGTAGAAAACGTCATCCTGAAGAATAATATGAAATCGGTTTTCAGAAATAAAATCCCGTTTTCAAATTAAAAATCAAGAAGTCAACCGCCGATACCGGTCTACACCGGGTCGGCCGGATTTTGATAAATTCTGAAAAATCTCAGAAAATGTATTAAATAAAATATGATTTTAAGAAGTAAAGTGAAAGCGGAATTCAGAAATTCAATCCCGATTATAAACTAAAAATCCTGGAATCAACCAGCAATACTGGCCGATACCGAATCCGTGGAATTTTCATAAATTCATAAAATCCTCAGAAAAAGTATTTAGATAGGAAATGTGGTTTTAAGAAATAATGTAAAAAGACACTTCTTGTAATTCCAATCCGTTTATAAATTAAAAATCCGGGAGTCGGTCAGCGGCACTGGTCGACACCGGTTTTGAAGATTTTCAACTTAATTCAGGAAAATTCCAGAAA
The DNA here is from genome assembly GCA_038442645.1 of Agave tequilana. Taxonomy (NCBI): domain Eukaryota; kingdom Viridiplantae; phylum Streptophyta; class Magnoliopsida; order Asparagales; family Asparagaceae; genus Agave; species Agave tequilana. Next base: position 19,015 of record JAVJIF010023298.1, read on the forward strand.
ATTATAGAAAATCTAAAATATTGAAAAATGATATCTAAAACTAAAATCGGTCAATTTAAATACCAGAAAGACTAAATCGAGTAATACCCTAGGATCGGGTCCTCGGTTCAGACTGGGCTGACTCCGAGTCCGTGAATCCGGATCCAAGACAAAACGATCATAGAAATAATTCATAATACAAAACAAATACAGGAAGTAAATCGAAATACGATCGAAAAATCCGAATACGCAACTAAGTACGTATTCTGGGAGCGGGGTGTTACAATCCATCCACCTTACAAAAAAATTGCGTCCTCGCAATTTCGATAAAGGGTAAATTGAACACAAGGAGGACAAGGACGGGAATTATACCAATTAAGATATGAAGCACTATAGGTAGGGCTCTCAAGTTGACTGAACAATAATCAGAATATAGACATTCTCTGCTCTTCCGCTGTATAAATCTTCGAACAATGCCGAATGATACTGACTGATAACACAGCTTAGCAATAGAATTCCAGCTGTACTGCATACTTAGTATCACTCTGAGAATGAGCCAGAACACCAAAGATAAAGAAACCCTGATAGTCCTGAGCATAATAAAGAAGACCGATAATTGAGAATTCCGAATACCAGGCATCAATCACTCTGAAAGATATAGCCGAGAATAAAGAATAACCGCAGAAAATCCCGAATACCATCTTCTGAAAGATAACCCGATAGCAGATCCATTCTGAGAATACCCGAACTTCATAGAGTTGATCGAAGAGATCACATCATAGCTTCGCTCAGAACCAGCCGCTACCTCTCTAGTCTATTCATATCTTAAGTTGGTATAAAGGCTTCGAAAAACCAAAACAGGGGAAAGGTGGAAGGGATTAGGAATCAAAGGAAGGATGATCAAGAATAGATAACTCTGTACTTATAGTTGGAGTGTACAACCAAGACTCAAGCATTCCAGTTGCAAATTTCTTTACCATTAATTTGCCATCTGGACGTACTGAGGATGTAGAGCCTAGGCTCTGATACCAACCTGTAACGCCCCGATCCCGGCGGGTATAGAGACGTTACTGCAACGTAAATACGCAGGTCAGAAATACCCTCACGTATATACGCTAAGCATCAGTACAGGCAAGAATCAGAGTACGGAAGCAAGTGGTGCATTATACATTCCAACATATGAGTACAATTACAAAGTTATCACCAGAGGTGATCCAATATTACATAAATATTACATCACCGATGTGCGCAATTGCGAGATTACAAGAAATGTACAAGTATGAACAGTACACAGGCACTCACGAGTTTACAAAAGGAAAACTCGAGAGGCACACAGGGGGGCATGGAAGGATAGAGTTCTGGATGATCTGCTGGAGATCCACGCTACCGCTGCGCATTACAGGTCAGCAACTGGGATTCTACAAGCTCTAAGCTCCGACATGCTCCAAGCTCCAGGACCTGGACATGAGGATCCAGGGAGTCAGATGAAACTCCCCAGGCGAGTGGTGATACAAAAGCCAGATGGCGTGCTGAGATAAGTACAAGTGTATCGATAAAACCGAATCATAATCATGCATTGAAAACCGTGTCGTGAGCAGAAGCATGTAAGCAAGTAGATGTTAGACAGGAAGTACTCAGGGTATGATAAGATAAGAACAGGATACTGGTGGAATAGAAGACAAGGATAAAGCAGGGTATGAACAGTAAATATAATAATAATCATAAAACCGGAAATCCGATGTAAAACTCAATAGAAGCAAACTCCGTAAAGCATACAATAGATCCATGGTTGACATCTTTTATTATTATTATTACTCGTCTTACCCTGATGTCTAGATATGTGAACTAGCGTCCCAGCACACATATATCCACATCTGAGTAAAACAAGGTTGTTATTGGAAACCAACGGGGGTATCAACGAACTATGTTTACAGTGGGTCCCGTGCTTACCCGGGACCACGGTCCATGACGTTCCGTTACTGGTGCTCGGAACCAGCCGCAAGGCGTACAGGAGGGTCTTATGGAATGCCCTTATCAAGATGGTACCAGGAATGAGGGAGCCAGCACTCCCCTCGGTCGCCTGGAGGCCCACAGGTCAGACCGGAAGTTTTAGTTGCACAACATGCCTAGTACCACTGTAAACACGAACACATATTGATAGCCGCAAGTTTCCCCCGACCCGATGCAAGTTGTCCAGTTTTATGGTTTATTAGATGATTATCAGATTTCGGGAATGAGCAAGAGCAAGTCAGGATTATCAGGAATACATGTATATCAGGAGTACTGGTTCGTACTATAAGGTATCACATGTGTAACAGGAGTACAGTTTGTACTATCAAGATGTCAGGTCATCATTCCCGTTATCGTGATAATCATGAGAGTCAAGTATATCATGCCGGGTGTCAAGTGATAGCATGACGGAGGATGATATTTAGCAGGTGACAAGTCATGTCAAAAGATTGATATTAGTCCGGTGGCAAGTCATGCCTTAACAAGAGGTCTTGCCAAGAAGTATCATGTCTAGAGTCAGGTGATAACACATCAGTTGACAGGTAATGCAACAGGTATTAAATAGTAGCATGTGTAAAGCATGTCAGGTAAGTACATGGCATGTGATAGAATAGTAGCTGAGCACAACCAAGCGGAGCTAAGCAAGCTGGAGGCACAGACAGCAAACAGTATTTAACACTGGAGCGTCTGACATGATTACTGGGACGACTCGGCTTAAAGTGCGGGTAGAAAATCCGGCAGCATCTCGCCTAGACGAATCTAGTGGTAAAGTGCTGAACGCTGATCATGATAACCAGGCGGAGCTGAACAAGCTGGAGGCACAGGCAGCGAACAGAGTTTAGACACTAATGCGCTCTGCGAGGTTACCGAGACAACTCGGTTTAAGATACGAGTAGAAAATCCGGCAGCATCTCGCCTAAACGAATTTAATGAATAAAGCGCTGAGCGCTAAGTATGCTTACCAGACAGAGCTGAGAAACCTGACGGTCCCAATCACGTCTCCTTCGAGATAGTGAGAGACCGGAGGCTGAAGGGTCCAGAGAAACCTGACGGTCCCAATCACGTCTCTTTCGAGATAGTGAGTGACCGGAGGCTGAAGGGTCGGCCACGCATAGTATAAAGCAGTAAATACATCACAGGCATGGTATATGTACAAGAATGAAACTACCCTAATACAAGCATTCGTCACAGAGCAATACATGTCCAGTCACTGGCACTCGGCCATACACAAATACAGGGACTCAGCCCAAAGCAAAATACATAGAAACATGGAATAAAAATACATGTCGACCCGACGAAGCGGGGAAACCCAAATGGAGGCGAGAGCGAGGACACTCGCCTAAATCACCGGAATGCCGAAAAGTCCGAAATCCATGGAACTCGCGCACGCGCCATAAATAAAATGTAAATATTTAGAGAGAGAAAGTGAAGAGGAGAGAGAAAGAGACACAGGGAGACGCGGGTTTATGAGAGTGAGACGCGGGGGTCGCAGACGCGGGAGTCGCGTCGCGGGAATAGCAGACGCGGTAATCACAGACGCGGGAGTCGCGTCGCGAAGATGCACGAACGCGGGGTTCGAGACCCGCGTTCAAGTCAGGGCACGAGGAGAACACAGACGCGGGTATTATCTCCGCGTCGTGTCGACACGAGAGGGACACAGACGCGGGCCTGAACTCCGCGCTGCGTCGATACAAGAACGCGAAGGCCGCGTTGAACAGATGCCAAGAACGCGAAGATCCGCGTTAAGGGGTTATCGGGACGCGGGGGTGAGATCCGCGTCAGTAATATAACAGAGAGAGACAGGGAGATAAGGAAAGACAGTACAGGAGAGAGAAAGAGATTCCTAGAGAGAGAATCTAGAGAGAGAAAGAGTGAGTTAGAGAGAGGAGAGAGAATCTTGAGAGAGAAAGAGAGAGAGCTTGTAATGGGAGGAGAGAGAGAAGAGAGAGAGAGAGAGAAAAGGGCAGGAGAGAGAGAGAGAGAGAGAAAGGATAGGAGAGAGAGAGAGAATTCAGGAGTGAGAGAGAGAGAAGGATAGATGAGAGAGAGAGAGAATTCAGGAGTGAGAGAGAGAGAGAAGAACAGGGAAGAGAAACAGAGAGAAGGGGGGTTGTTGCCTCCCCCCCGCTCACACACAAAGCGCCCCCCTCTGGGGGCGCTCTGTAACGGTCCCAGTTAAAAATTTTCCATTTAAACATAGTCATCTCGTATAATCCAAGTGTTGACTGATTTTTCCTGCACAAAAAAATAAGGATATTAAATTTAGAAATAGTAGTGTGAGGTTCAGTTCTAATCCGCGGTAGCAAGGCTATGCGGGTCGTGATCCTCAAGGAGGGCCTGCGATAGAAGCGTTAAGCAAGTTATTCTCTAAAATTTATCTTTTTTAGTTAATTGTCACTATGGTATTTACAAAGAAACGTGGTATTTACAATGATTTGTGGGAAAGAATATTGGAGAGATGTGGATTTAATCTACGAAAAGAAATAAAAGAAAAGAAAGGAAACTTATCTCTTTATTTGCTTGCCGTTTGAACCGTTGCGATGATTTCCCTTTTTTTGGAAGGCGTACAAGCACGGCTTATGGGATCGTCCGCCTTCTTAATCTACTCTACGAAATAAAACAACAAGCTATGAAGACTTGTTCATCGCCATGGGCCGTCAAGGTTCCTTCTTCGGCTAGTTAGTCTCAAAGCGTCAAGTTCTCACGGTTTGCAAGACATCAGAGAAGGAAACAATATAGAAAACAAGATCAAAGAGAACAAGAACACAACATAAAATAGAAGAGATGAACAAATAAACATAACAAAAATAAACCTTTGAATGGATTTCATTAACAATTGAAGAAGAGTTGGCTTATACCGCTGTCACCTCAGTACAAGCATGGACTCTTTCCTCCATGAAAGCTTCCTCCACTCTCAGAATTTACAAAAGATAAACAAAAAGAAAACCTAACCTAGAAGAAAGAGGAAAAACCCTAAAAATCTGAACTTTGGCCCTTTGCTGGACGCTGGACACCCTTTGCGTTGCACTGCAGGTGATATTTATAGGTGCAGAAGGCTACAGAGTCCCGGAAGAAACTGCCCACGAAAATTGGGATCTGGATGAGATCAAAGTGCCGCGGATTTGCGGCGGTTCCGCGGCACTTTTGTGGCTTCTGGCCACACGCTTTGGCGCGTGGCCTCTCCTGGTCCGTCCATGTGGGATTCCGCTTCTAGAAGTGTGATCCTGGCCTTTTAATCTGGATTTTCGAGATAACTTGGTAATCAAGTTACCCTTAATCCAGATTTCTTCAAATCTTCTCTCCACGAAATTCCTCTTTATCTTGGCCTTTTATCCTCATCTTGCAGGTGTTTAGGGTTGGATAGAAGTCTATCCTTCCCTAATCTCTGATATTTGCAACTTTTAGCCCTTGTATTTGCATTTTGACTCTTTATATTTGCGCTTTTTCACCTGGGCTTCAAACATGGGCTTGGATCTTGGCTTTTGGGCTCTTTAGGCTTTATTTATTGCTAAAATAACAATTCGAGGCCTGCATACAATAAATCACAAAATATTAATAAATGTGCAGAATTAAATGAATAAATATGAAAATGTGTTGGTAAATATGATGATAAAAATGCACTTTTGACTACCAATCACACCCCCACACTTATCTTTTTGCTCGTCCTCGAGTAAAAACAAGAAAAGAAAAAGTTAATCTAACCTAACTCACTTTCGTAGGAATCACGATTGCACTTAGCACGTGCAACAAGCCGTTAAACCTCTAGGTTACCCTAGAGGACGAGTGTTGTCTCGTGAGGGTTTTCAGCGGATTGCACCCACAAAATCCATAAAAAGGAAAATATTTGAATTATTATTGAAGAGACTAAGTAGTCTATAAGTTTTAGGATCCTCATTTTTATTCATTCTTCAAACCTAGTCTTTATAAAATCAATTGTTATTCATTTTAGGTAAGGATTAAAATTGAATTTCTAATATAGTCTTTTTCGTTACCAAAAGTCATACGCACCCTTGTGAATCTAGGAATTCCTTAACTTGGACTCTCATGCCTCTTTATTATTTTTTTTTTATTTTTTTAAAATCATCTAATTTTCTTTTGTGTAAGTATCAAGGCTTCTTGAGGCCCTCATACCTAACTAATTGACTATTAGATGTGTTAATATATTTATTTTTTTTATTTTTTTTTTTGGCATGTATAACTCATCTAATTTTCTTTCGTATAAGTATCAAGGCTTCTTGAGGCCCTCATACCTAACTAATTGATTATTAGATATGTTAATACATATATTATTTTTCTTAGTCTTCTTAGGCTTTCTAATCCACCCATGTAACGAACTTAAAGTCGATGACTCCCAAACCGGTTGGCTTTAGGGCACCAAGTGAGAAAACACCCCGCGGACTCAAATTCGAGTGAACTAGGCCCCAAAACTAAGGACTTTATTTTATTTACTCACCTTTAGGCATGAATACTTATGCTTCTTGAGGCACATGTATCAGCTTAATTGGTGATTTTTTTTTTTCTTTCTTTTTTTTTATGAGGCACAAGGTCTTTGTCTTAGAATCCTAGATATGCATTCGGTATGCACATTTCATTAAGGTAAAAATCAAGACTAATTATTTATTCAATTTCTCTCCTATACCTAAAAATTTAAACAATTTATTTATTTTGACCAAGTTTTTAGAAATCCTAATCGTGATTTTCCTAATCCTTAAAACTAACTTAGATTTCTTTCAAAAAATAAGTCAAAATACTTCCTTTTTATAACAATTTTTTTTAAAAAATTTTTTTTTATTAGCAATTTTTTTTTTTTTTAGTTTTTACCTATGTTAGTATGTTAGTAAAACCCACCCCCACACTTATCTCATGCATTGTCCTCAATGTATGAATGTATGCATATATGCATGAAACAGAACAAGGGAAGGCAGAAAATTACCTTAGGGGGTGGTTCCGGTGGTGGTCTAATTGGGCCAAGCGTTGCTACCCAATCAAGATAACATAAAAGTTGGTGGAACTTACCAGAATTTTCCTTTACATAACCCACTAAAATATATGTATAATTATTTTTTAGAATTTCCACCCCATCAAATTTCCAAATTTCATAATAAATTTCAGAGTCAATTGTGTCAACCTCCTTGTCCCAAAATGGAGTATGAAAAGATGAAATTATTGACTTGGACATTATGGGTGCGGGAACGAATACCGACTCAGGGAAGAGGCTCAAATCAAGTAAAGGCTCAGGAGTCGGGCTCGGTTCAAGAATTGGGTCCAAGTCAAGAAATTGAAACTCAAGTCCACAATCTTCTTCCCACAATGGAATATGACCTAATATGGATGATATCTCTTTACTTCCAATATTAAGGAATTCTAGCTCATCGCCATACAATTCTTCAAAACTAAGGTCAACATCTTCCGTCAGAATTGTACAATCAGTTTCAGAAGTAAAGAGATTGTGAGAATCTAGGTCATGTTCAAGTTCTAATTCGGGAAAGGAAAAACTTGCCAAGTTATCAGAATTTGAAGTTTCGGCAAGTTCACATGATGGTACTGAATTAGAATCTTGTTGTCCAAAGCAACTTGGTTCGTCGGCTTTAAAAGAGTGGTCAGCGATATCAGAATCAGCCGGACGGTGAGAACGTAAACATTGAACCATCAAATCTATGTCATGATCACGGGCTAATTTAGCCTCGGTCATGGAGCTAGCATCCCTTCATAGTCGATAGGTGCTTCTTGTTCTGATTGGACTTGAAAATAGGAAGGGTAGTCGTGATAAAGTTGTGAGTCGGTGGACTCACGTATCATCATGTCTAAAATTGATGGTGATTTTTGCTTGGACTCATTTCTACTCATCATTTCCAAGATAGATGGATTTCTATTCTGAATGGGTGGATCTGAGTATGAATCTTGGGAAAAATGTGGACTAGATGGATATGAAGGACAATTAGGTTGAGCATTAGACTCGGGGGACTCGAAACCCCATGAACTCTGTGAAGAGTTGAAATTATTATGAAAATTATAGTCATAAGATGGAGGGTGTGGGTTATATTCATTCGGATAAGACCATTCCGGCACACTAGATTGGTCAAAGTTAGGGTATGCCGGGTTGGTAATATCCGAATAATAGTTAGGGGTGTAATATGGATTAAAATTGGAATTATTCTTATATGCCATATCACACCAACACAAACACAACAAACAAATAAACAAACAAAAAAGAAAAATTCTAACCTAAGTTAGGGTAGACCTATGACCTAGACGACTCCTAACTGGTTAGACCGTCCACAGGAGGTTGGGTGCAGACTTTGACCACAAGTTAATCAGCCAGGTCAGGGCAAGAGTGGTGGGAGGTTTTCCGTCAAAGACGTTCCTTAATTAAATAACCACGACACTTCGGGCTTTCGGCCCTCAATCCCCTTCCTAGACACTGATTTGGCAGGAGTCAACTTCCAACACCGTTCCCCCTTAGGATAATCTCCTATTGAGTCCGAGATGTCCCTAGGGCCAATGTCTACTAATTTTTATGTTAGGCTTGGGTTAGTGAGTGCTTGGGATATGATTTTTGGGCTAAGGAAGGGTGATGAAATCCCCACCTTATCTTGTTAATGGGTTATGCCCTTAAGATGAATTAGTGCAAGTGTACAAGATAAATAGATAAGAATCACTCAAAGCAGTAAATCAACCAAGAGATGAATCCTATTCTACATGCAATGCGTACGTACCTTGCGTCTCCAGCACTCTTCAACAGTAAATAAAAATAATTGAAAAGACACGTGCCTAGAAATGCAAATGTCTAATCAATTTTTAACGATTACAACCAATTTTTTACTGTTGACTTATTAGCAATTTACAGGTGTATCACAGAACAAAACAGAATATATCAGTAAGCAGTATTTTAATTTACAGAGACCTGCAAAAAAATTCAGTGAGTAGTTCACTGCAATTGCCGCGGATCCGCGGCTCTGGCCGCGTTTCCGCGGCAAAGTTGCAGGTCCTCGTGCTCTGCCTTCGAGGGCAGAGACACAGGATAGCTATATGTCCACTGCTGCGATAAGTTTCTGTTTCCTGTTCTCCAAACCTGCAAACAGAAAAGAATAAAGAATTAGTTAAAAATTAAATTTTTTGTTTTAGAGATAACTTACCGTCCCTCCCCGGCAACGGCGCCAATTTGTTGACTGATTTTTCCTGCACACAAAAATAAGGATATTAAATTTAGAAATAGTAGTGTGAGGTTCAGTTCTAATCCGCGGTAGCAAGGCTATGCGGGTCGTGATCCTCAAGGAGGGACTGCGATAGAAGCGTTAAGCAAGTTATTCTCTAAAATTTATCTTTTTTAGTTAATTGTCACTATGGTATTTACAAAGAAACGTGGTATTTACAATGATTTGTGGGAAAGAATATTGGAGAGATGTGGATTTAATCTACGAAAAGAAAATAAAAGAAAAGAAAGGAAAACTTATCTCTTTATTTGCTTGCCGTTTGAACCGTTGCGATGATTTCCCTTTTTTTGGAAGGCGTACAAGCACGGCTTATGGGATCGTCCGCCTTCTTAATCTACTCTACGAAATAAAACAACAAGCTATGAAGACTTGTTCATCGCCATGGGCCGTCAAGGTTCCTTCTTCGGCTAGTTAGTCTCAAAGCGTCAAGTTCTCACGGTTTGCAAGACATCAGAGAAGGAAACAATATAGAAAACAAGATCAAAGAGAACAAGAACACAACATAAAATAGAAGAGATGAACAAATAAACATAACAAAAACAAACCTTTGAATGGATTTCATTAACAATTGAAGAAGAGTTGGCTTACACCGCTGTCACCTCAGTACAAGCATGGACTCTTTCCTCCATGAAAGCTTCCTCCACTCTCAGAATTTACAAAAGATAAACAAAAAGAAAACCTAACCTAGAAGAAAGAGGAAAAACCCTAAAAATCTAAACTTTGGCCCTTTGCTGGACGCTGGACACCCTTTGCGTTGCACTGCAGGTGATATTTATAGGTGCAGAAGGCTACAGAGTCCCGGAAGAAACTGCCCACGAAAATTGGGATCTGGATGAGATCAAAGTGCCGCGGATTTGCGGCGGTTCCGCGGCACTTTTGTGGCTTCTGGCCACGCGCTTTGGCGCGTGGCCTCTCCTGGTCCGTCCATGTGGGATTCCGCTTCTAGAAGTGTGATCCTGGCCTTTTAATCTGGATTTTCGAGATAACTTGGTAATCAAGTTACCCTTAATCCAGATTTCTTCAAATCTTCTCTCCACGAAATTCCTCTTTATCTTGGCCTTTTATCCTCATCTTGCAGGTGTTTAGGGTTGGATAGAAGTCTATCCTTCCCTAATCTCTGATATTTGCAACTTTTAGCCCTTGTATTTGCATTTTGACTCTTTATATTTGCGCTTTTTCACCTGGGCTTCAAACATGGGCTTGGATCTTGGCTTTTGGGCTCTTTAGGCTTTATTTATTGCTAAAATAACAATTCGAGGCCTGCATACAATAAATCACAAAATATTAATAAATGTGCAGAATTAAATGAATAAATATGAAAATGTGTTGGTAAATATGATGATAAAAATGCACTTTTGACTACCAATCACCAAGCGTGGGACCCATCAGTATAAAATATTTCAACATATATCTCAGATAACATGTATGATCTACTCGAGACTTATCATACTGACATCTATAATTCAATAATCCATAAGGACACAGGCTTCATTTTCATATCAAAACATATGTTCATACAATTAAGAGTCCAACACTAAGTCCTTTAGGAATTACAGGTCAAAAGTAACACCCATCTAAAAGTACGCATATTATACACAATCATATACATAACAAAAATGACTTCTAATACAATGGTTCTGGTGGCGCTTGTCTCGCACAATTGCCCTTAAGCGGGTCCCTTGCCCTTGTCCAAACCTGAAGGTGGAGTTAGAATAGAGTGAGCTTGACGGCTCAGTGAGTAAAACAATATTTAAATATGCATAGTAAGCAAGTATACATGGCTACATTATCCGGTTGACATGTGTGTCGATGTACTATTTTATAGGATCTTACAAGTTACCATGAGCCAAAACAGAACACCGTAACAATGCCTTACTAGTCGACTAGGCCACTCTATAGTCGACTAATACTACCTGTAAGTCGACTAATTCTGGAGCTATAGTCGACTAATTCTGCTTCACACGTACCTGCTTCTTTACTGGCAAACAAGGACTCATGTAGTCGACTACCCTTCCTGGTATAGTCGACTAACTCAAGGAATAGTCGACTTAGAATTGCTTATAGTCGACTAAAACTGTCAAAAGTTGTGTTACTTTTTGTAGATCACTTATAGTCGACTACCCTCTTTATGTAGTCGACTAATACAAATTATTAGTCGACTAGTAGGTCGGTCCAAGTCGACTAAAATTGTCAAAAACAGACTTTTAACTTCTGTTTACACTCTGCCTCTGGGATTAGTCGACTACAGTCTATTTGTAGTCGACTAATCCTGCTATATCAGCAGTTATCTGCCTAAAATATCACACCTATAGTCGACTAATTCCTGACTGTAGTCGACTAACTTACATAAAAATAGCCTGTTAAGAAGCTATTCCAGATTTGACGTTAAAGAATCATGCATGAATATATCATAGGACTTCTATCATGTCCATATACACAAACATATATAAAATCTCCCCTTCTACGCCTCCGGTTCAACCCGGTCCCTTCCTCCGAAACATACAAACATATATATTTATTCTCCCCTTCTACGCCTCCGGTTCAACCCGGTCCCTTCCTCCGAAACATACAAACATATATATATTCTCCCCTTCTACGCCTCCGGTTCAACGCGGTCCCTTCCTCCGAAACACAAATAACATCATACCATATCGATATGCAAGATATATAGAAACATCATGAATTTTGTAAACAACAGTAACAAGTATTTACGGAATTGAAAACACATGATCCCAACATATACATAGGGTCAATACTTGTATATCTCATATGCTTATTTATTTCTTACTCATTTCTACTCATTTCTACTCATTTCTACTCATCATGTTGTTAAGATTAGCATGTTCTACTCACTTTGTATGGGCTGATCTTGGCTGTTCCTAGCTATTGTAGCTGCTGCCTTTGTTGTTGTTGTTGGAAAAGAGAGAGAGTGTTTGAAGAGAGAGAGAGTGTTTGAAGAGAGAGAGAGTTTTGATCAAAAGTGTTGCATCCTCTTCATCCCTCTCTATTTATAGCTTCAACCCCTCAATAGGATTGTGCCATGTGTCCCTCCATAGGAACATGCCATTTGTCCCTCCATAGGAACATGCCATGTGTCCCCTAAACATCCCGTAAAAATATAAAAGAGAGGGGGTTATTTGCAAAATGGAGAGGGTGATGTGTTTCTCTTGGCCAATCATGGCCAGCCATGGAGATGGATGAGGTGGAGATATTTTGGTGGAAGGTTGGAGAAGCTTGTGGTGATGTTGACTATGGGGCAGTATCCTTATACCTGCATACATGGACGTATAAATACTTACGTATACATTTATATATACATACCCGTATAATAGTCGTATAATACGGTCTACTCCATACGCGTATTATACACATGGCTTATTAAGATATCATGCATGCACTAATGATTATTTAGGAAAAGAATTACTTTAATTGAGGTAAGTGTTACATTCTACCCTCCTTATGAAAGTTTCGTCCTCGAAACTTAACGTACCTTGGAACAAATGCGGATAGGCCTTTCTGACCTCCTCTTCTAGTTCCCAAGTGGCTTCTTCTATGTTTTGATTTCTCCATAAAACCTTGACCAAGGAAATATTTTTACTTCTCAATTATTTCTCCTTGTAATCAAGAATTTGTACTGATTCTTCCGCGTAAGACATGTCTTCTAGCATATGCAGGGGTTCGTAGGAGATGACATGAGCAGGATCGGGTACATACTTCCTCAGCTGAGATACATGAAATACATTGTGCATCCTTTCTAAGGCAGGGGGTAGGGCCAAACGATAAGCAACCGGTCCAATTTTATCTAGTATTTCAAACGGACCCACATATCTAGGGGCTAACTTGTTCTTACCGCCGGTGCGTCTTACTCCCTTCATAGGAGATACTTTAAGGAAAACACTATCCCCTACCTCAAACTCCAGTAGTCTGCGACGATTGTCTGCATAAGCTTTCTGTCTGCTCTGGGCTGCTTTCATCCTTTCCTTGATTAGCTTGATCTTCTCCGTAACTTCTTGAATTACATCGGGGCCAAACAGTCTTCTATCTCTAACTTCCTCCCAACAGATTAGTGATCTACACCTCCTCCCATACAATGCTTCAAATGGAGGCATACCGATAGTGGATTGATAACTATTATTATAAGAAAACTCCACTAAGGGTAAATAGTTGTCCCAACTTTCCCCAAAATCCAGTACACAAGTTCTCAACATATCTTCTAATATTTGAATGGTCCTTTCTGACTGTCCATCCGTTTGGGGGTGGGCTGCTGTACTGAGTTGTAAGTTAGTGCCCATAGCTCTGGACAAACTTTTCCAGAATCTGGATTGGAATCTTGGGTCCCGGTCTGATACAATGGATTCAGGTACTCCATGTAATCGAATTATCTCTCGGACATATACCTGAGCTAGTCTTTCCATTGAATAATTGATCCGGATAGGTAGAAAATGGGCAGATTTGGTGAGTCTGTCTACTATTACCCAAACTGTATCCAGTCCTTGGGATGTCCGAGGAAGTCCAGTGACGAAATCCATAGCAATTTGACTCCACTTCCATTCAGGAATAGGTAAAGGTACTAACAAACCTGGGGGCTTCATATGTTCAGCCTTTACTTGTTGACAGACTAAACATTTGTGGACAAAATTAGAAATGTCCACCTTCATTCCATTCCACCAGAAGTTATGACGCAGATCTTGATACATCTTTGTGCTTCCAGGATGAGCTGTATAAGGTGTACTATGAGCCTCCTTCATTATTTCTTCTTTGATCTCTGCTACATCTGGCACACATAATCTGCGTCCAAGCCTTAGTACATCACCTTCTATTTGAAACTCCTTGAGTTCTCCTTCTTGCACTTTCTTCATAATCTTTTTATTTGAGTATCTTCTTGTTGTGCCTCTTTGATCTTGTCATATAGACTAATTTGGATACTTACTTGATTCAGTTGATACTCGGGATTTGAAGAATCAATGACTCGCACTTCTATTTGCATTTCTTCTAGATCTCTTAATATTCTTGCTTGTCGAGTTATCAAGGTGGCCAGGGTCCCTCCTGATTTTCAGCTCAAAGTATCAGCCACTACATTGGCCTTCCCAGGGTGGTATTGAATAGTAATATCATAATCCTTTAGTAGTTCTAACCACCTCCTCTGCCTCATGTTCAGTTCCTTTTGTGTGAAGATGTATTTCAAGCTCTTATGATCAGTATAAACTTCACAAGACACTCCATACAAGTAATGTCGCCAGATCTTTAAAGCAAAAATCACAGCGGCTAATTCCAAGTCATGAGTGGGGTAATTTCTTTCATGGGTCTTCAATTGTCGGGATGCATAGGCAATAACTTTTCCATGTTGCATTAACACACATCCCAATCCCAGCTTCGATGCATCACTAAAAATGACAAATCCTTCAGTCCCCGAAGGTACAATTAAGACAGGGGCAGATGTCAATCTGGCTTTAATCTCCTGGAAACTCCTTTCTTGATCTTCTCCCAAAGCAAACTTCTTATTCTTTCTAGTTAATTGGGTCATTGGTGCTACAATCAAAGAAAATCCTTCTACAAATCTTCAGTAGTACCCCGCTAATCCCAAGAAACTTCGAACTTCAGTAACATTAGTGGGTTTAGGCCAATCTCGGATTGCTTCGATCTTTACCGGATCTACTGATATCCCTTCTTGAGATATAATATGGCCAAGAAACCCTACCTGCTCTAGCCAAAACTCACATTTCTTCAATTTTGCATAGAGTTGCTTCTCTCTCAAGATTTGAAGAACAACTTTAAGATGTTTCTCGTGATCCTCTATGTTCTTTGAGTAGACCAGGATATCATCAATGAATACCACTACAAACTGGTCTAAGTATGGTTGAAACATCCGATTCATTAAGTCCATAAATGCTGCCGGGGCATTAGTGAGTCCAAAAGGCATAACTAGAAATTCAAAGTGTCCATATCTTGTCCGAAAAGCTGATTTGGGCACATCTTCAGGTTTGACCTTCAACTGATGATACCCCGATCTAAGGTCTATCTTAGAAAATACACAAGACCCTTGTAATTGATCAAATAAGTCATCAATTCGAGGAAGAGGGTACCTATTCTTGATAGTTGCCTTATTCAATTCCCGGTAGTCAACACATAATCTCATACTCCCATCCTTCTTCTTTACAAATAGGACAGGTGCTCCCCAGGGAGATATACTTGGCCGAATGAAACCTTTGTCTAATAAGTCCTGTAGTTGCGTTTTAAGTTCTTTCATTTCTGCAGGGGCCATACGGTACGGTGCCTTAGAAATTGGGGCAGTACCGGGTATTATATCTATTGTAAATTCTACTTCCCGATCTGGGGGCAGACCTGGTAAGTCTTCCGGGAACACATCAGGGAACTCATTCACAATTGGAATAGTCTTAATATTCACCTCAGTCCTGGTGGTATCCAATACCGAAGCCAGAAATCCTTGGCACCCTTACTTCAATAATTTGGTGGCTTTGATGGCTGATATGTGAGGTATATCATAATTTCCTTTCTCTCCTTCAAAAATAAACTCCGGAGTCCTTTCCATTTTAAAGATAATCCTCTTTTTATTACAATCCACATAAGCACCACTGGCAGACAACCAGTCCATTCCTAGTATGGCATCGAACTCCATTTCGCCTAGCTTAATCAGATCAACAAAGGTCTTCATTTCTCCAATTGTTACTTCACAATTCGTATATCTAGTGCTAGCTATCAATTTCTCCCCTATAGGTGTGGACACAACCAATTGAAATCCTAAGGGTTTTGATTCTTGATTTAATTTATAAGCAAAAGCACTAGATACGAATGAATGAGTAGCTCCAGGGTCAAATAATGTATGAGCAATATGTCCTGATACGGAGATCATACCTTCCACCACTGCATTTGAGGCCATTGCTTCTTGGTGGTTTAATGCGAAGGTTCTACCTTGCACCCGAGGTTGCTGAACCGATGACTGGGTTGCAGCAGAACGTGGGGCATTACTGGGTGGCATGGAGTTACTGGCTTGTCCCCTGGAAGGATTCGTCCTCACGATCGGCCTTCCACTTCCTCTACTCGGTCCTTGACTTCCACGCATTGTCGGACAATTTCTCCTTAGATGTCCCACTCCTCCACAATTAAAACAAGACCTGTCTGGGAGACAGTTTCTAAAATGATGTACTCTACACCTCTGACACCAAGGAGCCTCCGTGACTCTGGGATGGGACGCAGAGGTAGCTTGTGTCTTCGAGGGAGTGTCTCTGTTCCTCAGCCACGTTCTCCCACCTCTGGCTCCTCCTCCTCTATAAAAAGAGGTGTTAAACCCAGATCCTCTGCTGTTGGCTGGTCCTGATGCCGTCCTCATAGGAGGTTCTTGATAACGGGTGCGTTTAGAATTGGGAATTTCTTCCACCCATTCTCCCTGACCTTCTTGTATGTCCATTTTCACCTCCAAAGCTCTTTCTACTGCCTGGAGATAATTTCTCAGTTGCAATGGAATCAGTCGGCCACGAATATCTGATCTTAGGCCCTTCACGAATCTCTTTGTCTTTTCTGCTTCACTCCTAACCAAAGCATCAGCATACCTGGATAGCTGAGTGAATTTCTGATCATACTGGGATACATTTATAGAATCTTGACGGAGTTCCAAGAATTCTGTTGCCATTTTATCTCTGGCTGTCTCTGGAATGTATTTCTCAGTGAATTTGTTCACCAAGAATTCCCAGGTGATTGGTTCCCTTGTATTCTTCATACTAAGCTTCACTGCCCTCCACCAATGTTCCGCTTCCTTCTGGAACATAAAGGAAGAGAAGGACACCTTTTGTTCATCAGTGCAACTCAGGACTTCTAGAATCTTCTCTATTTGTAGAAGCCACGCTTCGGCTTGTAGAGGGTCCGCCTTCCCTTCGAATACGGGCGGTTTCATTTTCTGAAACTGCTCCAGTGCTCGGTGGGAATTGTTATTGCTCGCCCTGGTCACTAATTGTGCGAGCCATTCTGGCATTACTCCCGGAGTTTCCTCATTCTCTCTTATAACTTCAGAGTCTTCATTATTGCCCGCGGGGTGCGCGCTCCCCATCTCGCTGTAGTGTGTCGTATCGAGCGATTGGGATTCCTCAAGTGGTGGTTGGTTCAAATCCATGTGTTCTCCCTATATAAATATAAGGGCGTCTTATCAACATATTACACAATTTGGAACGAGTAGGGATAAAACTTTATTCTCATGTAATCATACTAATAACGTCACTTTTGAAACAACAACTTGTTATATATGTATATATAGTTACATCCATCATGGATACAAAAAGTGTCATACCGACATGCCTGCCTACTGGAATATCCGGACTTACCCCCGTGCATTCATTTGATATATGCCAGGGTACATACAACAATCCTAAGGATATCCATCACTTAACATATTAGGCCTATATACATATATACATCAGAAGTTGTCAGTTCCAAAATTCACCCTTCCTAGGGTAGGGTATCCCCACAAGGATCTCCACTAGTGCTGCTGTTAGTATCCATATCCTCCTCGGGGTCTTCTTCCGATGATTCGTCCCCGGCGCAGCACCAGTCGTCTAAGTCGTCATAAAGGTCCATATCTTTTTCCCACGTCTCGCTCCAAAAGATGCCTCCATAAGTAAACCCCCTTCGGGTTTCTTCCTTAACCGTGCTCGAGTGTTCCGTCATTGCTACTTCAACAGAATCTCCCACAAAACTACCTGTGTCAACAGGGGTGGGTTCAGGCTTATTAGATGCCTGTGACTCGACTTCCTCGCCATCTACCCAGTTTAAGGGCACAATTGTTTCCGCTGGGTCAGTTTCATCCGGTTCGTACCCCCAGTCCATGGAGTCCGCTACCCAGCTTTCACTCGAGCTGTCAGAACTAGAGACTGGCCAGAAAACATCAGAGTCCCCCATCTATATGTAAACAAAACAAGTCGTATCAATCTCAAGTCCATGAAATAGTCTCAATCATACGGCTATCATCAAGAAGCAACCTACATAGACACACTTGTAACTATACCCATCCTTAGTCTACTCATAAGTCTCATGTCTTTAGAACAACTCAGATTTCATAAATAATTCAATGTATTCTTTGTCACATAAGACCAACTACTTAACTATAAACCTAACAATTTCATCATCTCTTACTCCTTCTACTTCTAAACCATTGGTCTGATACCAACTGTAACGGTCCCAGTTAAAAATTTTCCATTTAAACATAGTCATCTCGTATAATCCAAGCGTGGGACCCATCAGTATAAAATATTTCAACATATATCTCAGATAACATGTATGATCTACTCGAGACTTATCATACTGACATCTATAATTCAATAATCCATAAGGACACAGGCTTCATTTTCATATCAAAACATATGTTCATACAATTAAGAGTCCAACACTAAGTCCTTTAGGAATTACAGGTCAAAAGTAACACCCATCTAAAAGTACGCATATTATACACAATCATATACATAACAAAAATGACTTCTAATACAATGGTTCTGGTGGCGCTTGTCTCGCACAATTGCCCTTAAGCGGGTCCCTTGCCCTTGTCCAAACCTGAAGGTGGAGTTAGAATAGAGTGAGCTTGACGGCTCAGTGAGTAAAACAATATTTAAATATGCATAGCAAGCAAGTATACATGGCTACATTATCCGGTTGACATGTGTGTCGATATACTATTTTATAGGATCTTACAAGTTACCATGAGCCAAAACAGAACACCGTAACAATGCCTTACTAGTCGACTAGGCCACTCTATAGTCGACTAATACTACCTGTAAGTCGACTAATTCTGGAGCTATAGTCGACTAATTCTGCTTCACACGTACCTGCTTCTTTACTGGCAAACAAGGACTCATGTAGTCGACTACCCTTCCTGGTATAGTCGACTAACTCAAGGAATAGTCGACTTAGAATTGCTTATAGTCGACTAAAACTGTCAAAAGTTGTGTTACTTTTTGTAGATCACTTATAGTCGACTACCCTTGTAACGCCCCGATCCTGGCGGGTACGGAGACGTTACTGCAACGTATATACGCAGTCAGAAGTACCTTCACGTATATACGCTAAGCATCAGTACAGGCAAGAATCAGAGTACGGAAGCAAGTGGTGCATTATACATTCCAATACATGAGTCCAATTACAGAGTTATCACCAGAGGTGATCCAATATTACATGAATATTACATCACTGATATGCGCAATTGCGAGATTACAAGCAGATGTACATGGATGAATAGTATCAAGGCACTCACGAGTTTACAAAAGGAAACTCGAGAGGCACACAGGAGGGCCTGGAAGGATAGAGCTCTGGGCGGTCTGCTGGAGATCCACGCTACCGCTGCGCCACTCTGATCAGCAACAGGGGGAAACCACACGCTCCAAGCTCCAAAACCTGGACATGAGGATCCAGGGGAGTCAGATGAAACTCCCCAGGCGAGTGGTGAAGCAAAAGCCAAGTGGCGAGCAAGGATGAGCACAAGTGTATCGATAAAACCGAACCATAATCATGTATAGAAAACTGTGCCGTGAACAAGAGCATGTATAAGCAGGTGTGAACAGGTATAGCATGATAATCATAAAACTGGGATTCTGTTATAGAACCCGATGAAAGCATTTGTGGCAAATCACACAACGGTCATAACAGGAGTGCATGGCAGGCATAAAGAGAGCCACAACAGGAATACATAGCTGGAATCATGACAGGGATAACAAGAGTCATAACAGGCATCACTCGATATCTCCTAAACTAATATAAAACCGATAAAAACCGATAAAACCAAGTAAAGCAGATTACGAGCAAAACCAATCGTAAACACTTAGGTTAGGCTCCATGAGACTAGTACATCGAAGGAATAATCCAAACAAGGAAACCCTCATCTATATACCTTTATCTCATGTCACCGTAATCCAAGCGCATACAATCCGAGTTACAAAACAACACAACAGATTCACACAGCTTATTATTATTATTATTGGGGCCGCCTAAGTTCCAAGCTTCAATATGTGTCCCATTCCACATACTTCCACTCACAACTTATATAGCCAGTTATTTGGAAACTGATAAAGTTCGATGAATCATGTTTCGGATGGGTCCCGTACATGCCCGGGACAACGGTTCAGGAGTATCCGGTGCTGAGCCGGAACGTACCGCTAGGTACCGGGACTTATGGTCGCCCGAACAGGAATAGAGTATCGCAGATTCCATAGAAATAGGCCTAGGGCGTGTGCATACCCGGCAGGAATAATCAGGAGTAGGGGTGCCAGCACACCCCACGGAATCCCTGGTGGCCGCCAGGAGATCCCCAAGTATTAGGCCACGCGCGGCTCGATAAGACCACCATAAACATGATTAATCAGGGCCCATCAGTTCCCCCAAACCAGGTGCAAGTTGTATTATTATTATAATATATCAAGTAAACAGGACATGATCAGGAATTCAGGAGTACAGGTCACTGTATAGAATTTAGGATAACAGGTCAGGTACAGGCAGGAGATGGCCCTACAGATTCAAGAGGTGGCCCCCACAGATTCAAGAGGTGGCCCCCACCATATGTGTGATGTGGCACTTTGTTCCATGTGGCACTTTGTTCTGAGGGGAATGGATTCTAGAGGTGGCCCCCACGGATTCAAGAGGTGGCCCCCACCACGTGTGTGATGTGGCACTTTGTTCCGTGTGGCACTTAGTTCCATTCAGGATTAACCGGGAACAGGTGGTATAACATGAGTCAGTGAACTGGTATCGGGTATCGCATATAGCATGGCAAGTGGTAAAGTAGTTGCGGAGCTAAGCAAGCTGGAAGCATGGACAGCAATCAGTGTTTAACACTAAAGCGCTTAGCGAGGTTACCGAGACGACTCGGCTAAACTGCGAGTGGAAAGTCTGGCAGCATCTCGCCTAGACGAGTCTAGTGTTAAAGCGCTGAGCGCTGAGCGTGCCTACCAGGCGGAGCAAGAAGACCTGTTGGTCTAAGCGCACTCCTCTTATGAGGAAGTGGGCGGAAGCCCGGAGGCTAAAGTACGCTCGGGGTTTAGGAGCACTCTTAGTAGCTACCACGAAACCAATAAGGGTGCGGCTTTAAGCCATTGGGTAGCCAGCCTAGGAGTGAGCATAACCCGGAGGCGGTACAAGAGTACCTGCAATGTTAGTACCACACAAACAAGAATAATACATATCCAGACATTGGCACTCGGCCATATACAGATACAGGGACTCAGCCCAATACATGATACATGAAACAGGGAATAAAATACATGTCGACCCGACGAAGCGGGGAAACCCAAATGGAGGCGAGAGCGAGAACACTCGCATAATCAATGAAAATAGGGAGGCAAGAGGATAGCGAGAACACTCGCCTAAATCACCGGAAAGCCGAAAGTCTGGAATCCATGGAACTCGCGCACGCGCCATAAAATAATATATATTTATGAGGAGAGAGAAAGTGAAGAGGAGAGAGAAAGAGTCACGGGGAGACGCGGGCTTAGAAAGTGAGACGCGGGGGACGCAGACGCGGGAGTCGCGTCGCAGGAATAACAGACGCGGGAAAGAGCAGACGCGGGGATCGCGTCGCGAAAAGTACCAGACGCGGGAATCACAGACGCGGGAGTCGCGCTGCGAAGATACCACAAACGCGGGGTTGAGATCCGCGTTCAAATCAGGACGCGAGGAGAACGCAGACGCGGTCGTTGGGTCCGCGTCGCGTTAGCACGAGGGGATCACAGACGCGGTTATTAGCCCCGCGTCGTGACGAAACAGTAACGCGAAGGCCGCGTTAGAAAGAGGTCGCCCGCACGCGGGGGTGAGATCCGCGTCGGCAAATCACCGAGAGAGAGACATGGAGTTAAGGAGAGAGAGAGAGAGGACAGGGGAGAGAGAGATCCAAGGGAGAGAGAGAGACTCAGGAGAGAGAGTGAGAGAGTCCAAGAGAGAGAGAGAGAGATCCAGGGGAGTAAACAAGAGAAGGGGGCTGCTGCCCCCCTCTGGATCCCACGCACAGCGCCCCCCTTGGGGGCGCCCGGCCTGGCCGCCGGCCAGGTGGCGGCGCCGGGCGGCGCCGGCTACCGGCAGAAGAGGAGGGGGCGGCTGCCCCCTCAACAGAGCACAGGAGGGGGCTGTTGCCCCCCTCCAGCAAGGAAAGAGGGGGGCTGTTGCCCCCCTCAACAGAGAGAAAAAGAGAGGGGGTTTGCCCCCCCCTCTCGGCCAGCACAGGGGCCCAGGTGGCGGCGCCTGGCTGCCCGCGGCCGCCGGCCTCCGCCGGCGGCGCCCAAAACCAGGGGTGGCTCCGGCCACCCCAAAGAGAAGATGGGAAGGAGGAGATGGGTTTGATGATTTTGAGGAGGAGTGAGATGGAGGTGGTGGTTGGTGATGGTGGTGAGGAGGCTCGGCCACCGGAGATGGGGTCCTCGCCGGCGACTTGGCCGGAGCGCCGGCGGTGAGGGGGAATCGGTTGGGCTGGCCTCTCTTGGAGGAGGAGGAGAAGAAGAAGAAGAAGAGAATGAAGGAAAAGAAAGGAAAAAGAAAAGAAAAAGAGAAAGAAGGGAGAGAGAGAGTGTGATGGTGATGGGGATGTGATGGGGAGGTGACCGGGCCCACGTGGAGGGGAGTGGGCTGCGGTTGGTGGGAGAAAAGAAAGAAAAGAAAGAAAGAAAAGAAAGATTGGAAAAAATATAATAATATTATAATATGGCCGCGAAAATCGACAATTCCAGAATCCTTCCGAAAAATTCTCAAAAATAGAAAATATTATTCTAAGATGTTTGGTGAAATCGGATTCGAAAAATATAAAGTAGTTTTCAAAATAAAAATCCTGGAATCTTCCGGCGATACTGGTCGATACCGACACCGTGGAATTTTCATAAATTCATAAAATCCTCAGGAAAAGTATTTATATAGAAAATATGATTTTAAGAAATAATGTCTAAAGGCCCTTCTAGTAATTCCAATCAGTTTGTAAACTAAAAATCCGGGAATCGGTCAGCGGCATTGGTCGACACCGATTTTGAAGATTTTCAACTTAATTCAGGAAAATTCCAGAAAATCATATAAAATCTAAAATATTGGGAAATGATGTTTAAAACTGAAATTGGTCAAATCGGAATACCAGAATGTCAAAACCGAGCAATACTCTGGGATCGGGCCTTCGGTTCAAACTAAGGTTGACTCCGAATCCACGAATCCAAATCCAATACAAAACTATCATATAAAGAATTCATAATACAAAACAAATACAAGAAGTAAATCGAAAAATACGATCAAAAAATCTGAATACGCAACTAAGTACGTATTCCGGGAGCGGGGTGTTACAACCCTCTTTATGTAGTCGACTAATACAAATTATTAGTCGACTAGTAGGTCGGTCCAAGTCGACTAAAACTGTCAAAAACAGACTTTTAACTTCTGTTTACACTCTGCCTCTGGGATTAGTCGACTACAGTCTATTTGTAGTCGACTAATCCTGCTATATCAGCAGTTATCTGCCTAAAATATCACACCTATAGTCGACTAATTCCTGACTGTAGTCGACTAACTTACATAAAAATAGCCTGTTAAGAAGCTATTCCAGATTTGACGTTAAAGAATCATGCATGAATATATCATAGGACTTCTATCATGTCCATATACACAAACATATATAGAATCTCCCCTTCTACGCCTCCGGTTCAACCCGGTCCCTTCCTCCGAAACATACAAACATATATATTTATTCTCCCCTTCTACGCCTCCGGTTCAACCCGGTCCCTTCCTCCGAAACATACAAACATATATATATTCTCCCCTTCTACGCCTCCGGTTCAACCCGGTCCCTTCCTCCGAAACACAAATAACATCATACCATATCGATATGCAAGATATATAGAAACATCATGAATTTTGTAAACAACAGTAACAAGTATTTACGGAATTGAAAACACATGATCCCAACATATACATAGGGTCAATACTTGCATATCTCATATGCTTATTTATTTCTTACTCATTTCTACTCATTTCTACTCATCATGTTGTTAAGATTAGCATGTTCTACTCACTTTGTATGGGCTGATCTTGGCTGTTCCTAGCTATTGTAGCTGCTGCCTTTGTTGTTGTTGTTGTTGGAAAAGAGAGAGAGTGTTTGAAGAGAGAGAGAGTGTTTGAAGAGAGAGAGAGAGTTTTGATCAAAAGTGTTGCATCCTCTTCATCCCTCTCTATTTATAGCTTCAACCCCTCAATAGGATTTTGCCATGTGTCCCTCCATAGGAACATGCCATTTGTCCCTCCATAGGAACATGCCATGTGTCCCCTAAACATCCCGTAAAAATATAAAAGAGAGGGGGTTATTTGCAAAATGGAGAGGGTGATGTGTTTCTCTTGGCCAATCATGGCCAGCCATGGAGATGGATGAGGTGGAGATATTTTGGTGGAAGGTTGGAGAAGCTTGTGGTGATGTTGACTATGGGGCAGTATCCTTATACCTGCATACATGGACGTATAAATACTTACGTATACATTTATATATACATACCCGTATAATAGTCGTATAATACGGTCTACTCCATACGCGTATTATACACATGGCTTATTAAGATATCATGCATGCACTAATGATTATTTAGGAAAAGAATTACTTTAATTGAGGTAAGTGTTACACGCTCGGCCTGGCCGCCGGCCAGGTGGCGGCGCCGGGCGGCGCCGGCCACCGGCAGGGGGAGTAGCGCCGGCCACTCCCCAGGAGAGAGGAGGAGAAAGAGGGGGCAGCTGCCCCCTCAACAGAGAAAGGGAGGGGATGTGCCCCCCTCCAGCAAAGGAAAAGAGAGGGGGGCTGTTGCCCCCCTCTCAGGTCACGCACAGGGGGCCCCGGGTGGCCCCCTGGTAGCCTGCGACCACCGGCAGGCCACCGGCGGCGCCGAATCCGGGGGGTGGCTCCGGCCACCCCAAAGAGAAGAGGGAAGGGTGGAGATTGGGTTTTGGTGGTGGAGTTGATTTGAGGTGGTGGAGAAATTGGAAGGGATGGAAGGAGGAGGAGGAGTTGGATGTTGTGGGGGTGGTGTTTTGGTGGGAAAGAAGGTGGTGGTAGAGGTTAATTGGAAGGAGATGAGGAAGAAGAAGAGGGTGAATTTTGATGGTGGTTTTGAGGAGGAAGGAGATGGGGTGATGGTGTTGTTGGAGATGGAGGAGAGGAAGCTCGGCGCCGGAGATGGGGTCCTCTTCGCCGGCGATCGCCGGAGGGGAAGCTGGGGCTTGGGCGTCGGCTGCCCACGGAGAAGAAGAAGAAGAAGAAGAAGAAGAAGAGAAGAGAAGGGAGAAAGAAAAGATAAGAAAAAAGAAAAAGAAAAAGAAAAGAAAAAGAAGAGGGATGTGATGGAGTGAAGGGATTGATGGGAAAGGGGTAGGTGGCGCCCACGTGGAGGAGTGGGCTGAAGTCGGTTGGAGGGAAAAAGAAAAGGAAGGAAAGAAAGAAAGAAAGAAAAGATTAAATAATAATATTATAATATGGCCGCGAAATATCGACTGTTCCAGAAAAATCCCCAAAAATACCCAGAGGTAGAAAACGTCATCCTGAAGAATAATATAAAATCGGTTTTCAGAAATAAAATCCCGTTTTCAAATTAAAAATCCGGAAGTCAACCGCCGATACCGGTCTACACCGGGTCGGCCGGATTTTGATAAATTCTGAAAAATCCCAGAAAATGTATTAAAGAATAAAATATGATTTTAAAAAGTAAAGTGAAAGCGAAATTCAGAAATTCAATCCCGATTGTAAACTAAAAATCCTGGAATCAACCAGCGATACTGGCCGATACCGAATCCGGTGGAATTTTCATAAATTCATAAAATCCTCAGAAAAAGTATTTAGATAGGAAATGTGGTTTTAAGAAATAATATAAAAAGGCACTTTTAGTAATTCTAATCCGTTTATAAATTAAAAATCCGGGAGTCGGTCAGCGGCACTGGTCGACACCGGTTTTGAAGATTTTCAACTTAATTCAGGAAAATTTCAGAAAATTATAGAAAATCTAAAATATTGAAAAATGATATCTAAAACTAAAATCGGTCAAATCTAAATACCAGAAAGACCAAATCGAGTAATACCCTAGGATCGGGTCCTCGGTTCAGACTGGGCTGACTCCGAGTCCGTGAATCCGGATCCAAGACAAAACGATCATAGAAATAATTCATAATACAAAATAAATACAGGAAGTAAATCAAAAATATGATCGAAAAATCTGAATACGCAACTAAGTACGTATTCTGGGAGCAGGGTGTTACAAGTTAAGAGATTTGGTTGAAGATCTCGACTTACACCAAAATATAACTACGGTGTTTTGTGACAGCTAGAGTACTATACATCTGACGAAGCACCAGATGTATCATGAGAGAACCAAACATATTGCTGTCAGGTATCATTTCATTCGAGAAATTAAAATCATCAAAGTTAAGAAAATTAGTATTGCGGATAATCTAGCAGATATGATGACAAAGCTCGTACATTAGCACAAGTTCGAACACTGTCTCGAATTACTTAGTGTTCAAAGTGGCGAAGCCAATCGGGACTAGAGAAGACAGTTAAGGATCCAAAAGACACTTGATACAATTCAAGTTAAAGTGAAAAAGCTTGTTGTGTATTCAAATCAAGGTGGAGATTTCTTGCACTGACTTGAAGACACATCTTAATCAGCCCACCATTATTGATGAAGGATGCAACCATCCTATGTGTTAAATCAAGCCACCCTACCGAGTTAACCTACTACTTCTCCATCTTAAAAGTCAAGTTAGCCACCATATGAAGATAAATTGAGTCACCCTAATGAAAGGGACTTGTAGGAGGGCTGATGAGGTTGGTGTTTGATGTTGATGGGTTCTAGCTCCCATATATAGGAGTGCTACGTGAATTAGTAGAGGCAAGGGCAGAGCAAGAGAGTAAGTTTCACAGCTTTTGTATACTCTCATTCTTCTCTCCTTTGTTTTTGTGCCTACTATAAATTGATAATTGTGATTTTGGATTTGAGTGAGATTAGAGTTGTAATATCTTATATTCTCTCCTTTTAATTAGTGAATTCTCTTGTTGTTTTCTCTCGTGAATGTATATTATATTGACCGAACAACGTTAAATATTATTGTGCTATCCTCTTTGTCTTTATTATCTTATATTTCTTATCTGTTTAATTTTTTTATACTTGTCATCTCTTGTACTATAAATTCACCGTTACAACAACCAACATGTGGTGGGCGCTTGCCTGCTCCCACCGGTATCTACCGGCATCTTTCCCATGTTCTCGCTCTCTGCCGCGGGCCCAGCCTCACTCGATGGGTTGCTGGTCGTTGTCTCGCCAAACAAGAATGATTCATGTGATCGTGCTCATTGACCACACAAGGATCCGACAATTGGAGCACACGACTGATATTTTTTAATCATTATTACTGAATGGTCATCACATTTGCTCTTACTATTCACGTATTTGCCGTACCTTAGAGAAGTTAATGGAGGTATAGTATTAACTTAGGTCTCAGATACATAGGCCTCTCACGACAAATTAATAATTCATAAGATTATTTTTTGGTCACATTGCTTCTACAAGTACAAGCACTGCTCGGCGTCAACCGCATATCGAACAACCTTATCACCATTATATATACACCAACCAACTATTTATGTGATGATGTGAAAAAATAGTTCAAATTAAATTATATAAAGAACAAAAATCCTGGCTGTAAAGGTGTGACCATGCACAACAACGACCTGCCCGACTGCTAGAAGATTGGGTCAGGTGCGGGCAACAGGCTACATCTGTCATCTAATTTTAACTCTAACCCTAACCCGATCAACAACCACACACCACTGTCCAGATCAAATCCAGCCACATGGGCCTTTTCTTCTTCCTGTTGGGCCATTCTCCTGCTCAAGATCCATCCCATTCGAGGAACCAAACCTCTATCAAGTTACTCTATTCCAATTCCTACATATGCATGGTTCCAGTGCCCCACCCACCACACACCTGGCTAAAAGTGGCAAACGGCGACCTGCGGCCTCCCAACGCTAAGGAAAGAAAACCAAAAGAAAAAAAAGTGACGGTGATAGCAACGACAGTGTTGATTGGTGATGGCAATGCAGAAAGTGACAACGATAACGATCACGATCACGACCACGACCACGACGACCAGCTCTCGCACATCCACACCATCAGAATGTCGCGTGTCCGAGCCCCGTCGAGCTTATCTTAAAATTCTTTTATACTCATCTATCCAATGTAATCGAATCCGCATTATACCCCTTTCGCGCCCACGACGTTGCCGCGCCGGTGGTTCAGATTCATCCTACGGCAGGGATTAAGCCACGTGGGCTGAGATTCCGTGGCGCCCTCACAAAGGGCTGGTCGCGACGTGTTCTGTCTCGTCTCGCGACACGTGGAGATCCCTCGCTCACGAAGAATGCATTTTTTTCTTTCCTCTTCTTTCTGTGTTCCAACACCCCCCACGCCCACGTTGCCCAATCAGTCATCGCCGCGCCATAGAGAATATGAATATCTGAGGCCGTCGGATAAAAAAAAGAGAAAAAAAAAACATGGCTTACTCAAAATTTCAAATTGCTTTTTGTGTGTTATGGAGCTCGCACGCACTTGAACTTAGCTTCAAATCGCAGCGATTCTATTCGCACCGCGTCGTGGATCAGCGGATGTGTGTCTATGTGGCTAAAGGCACAAACACCTGACCCAAAACCTAAGCCCAAATTGCACTGGGAAAAAAGTGGGCATAATTGGATGAAAAGAGAGCAGAAAGAGAGAAGCGAAAAAGGAGACGAATCGCTATCAGAGCTTTTCGACACTATAATAACACACAATAATATATAATCACTAGCTTTTTACTAGAACTAAAGGCAGCAAGAATATAGAAAGCGTAGGTCAAGACAGAGTGAAGGTATAGGATATTTGGGGAGGCTGCGCGTCAGAGGTCAGCATCAGTACCCACAGGATGTGAAAGAGAGAAAAGAGTGATGAAGAATTTATGAAGAGTATATAGTATCAGGTACCAGAGCTAGCTAGCTAGCTAGCTAGCTGCAGGAACTCACACACTAAAATTATGGAGTACTATACAAAGAAGAAATTGAAAGGGGAGTGCTACCGAACTAGGGCATGATGTTGATGTTTATGAAATGGATAGCTTGCTCAGACTAACGCTCGTCTCTCCGTCAGTAGCGCTTCGCGACAATATTCTCAATGTCCCTGTAATAGTAACAGCCTATAAACAGTAACACCAATCATCGAGATTAGTGCTAATTATGATTCTTCTTTCGAACATCATGTGGTTCGAAATTGGACTTGTTCTCTTTGTGGTCTACTTTTATTTGTTAGCAACGATGTGATGGGGGGGAGAGAGTTGGATTGCCGAGTTGTCCTGTGAGATCGCCTTGACAGTGAATTACGATTACCCTTCAATGACAAAGGTGCTTATATGTCAATTTATGCACCTGCTGCGGGGCATGCAATAGGGACATGCAATTCGGTGCTCTCTCTAGGATTTAGATATTCGAACTGTGAACCTCCTGATCTTTTCTTGCTTTATCCCTGAGCTCTTGCAGGAGGGTTCGGTTCATGTATGTGAGCCCCACACACGCAATATTATAATATGCTCAATCCCGCGTTGACACGTGAGATTGATTATCTTATAATATTATAAGAGCTTCAAAAACTTGAAAGTTTTGTCCCCTTAAAACTTGACTAGTTGACTTCTTATCCATCTATTAACGCGGAATTGATCATCTTATAATATGTGTGTGTGGCGCACACACATGAACTGAATCTCTTACATGAACCTCATTATTATTACAGTTGTACGATGAGACCCTCAATAATGAGTCAGGAATCACCTTCGATGTTTTGAGGGAATGCATGTCAATGTATGAATCCCTCCCTAGATCTCAGATTCTAACTCTGAACCTCCTCATCTTCTTTTAGTTTACCTCTGAGTATGAGTTTTGAGTATGAGATTCATTATTGTTAAAAGAGTAATATTATGATTAGGATTACATAATACTAAATATATTAGGAGTAGAGATTTTTTTATCATGTAATTGTAATACCTATATATTAGAAAATTACATACATCAATAATATACAATTCTCAGTTTTTTCAACTGATTTAACAGTTGTAATAACAGAGTTATGCAGTAAGGCCTCAATAGTGAATTAGGAATCAACTTTGATGTTAGGAGTGAATATATGTGAACCTAGGCACCTAATACAGGGCATGCAATAGGTACATCCAATTGGGTGCTCCCTCAAGGATCTGTACTCGAACGATCAACTTTCCCATCTACTTTTTCTTTACCCTAAGCACTTGCATGAATTTTGTTATTATCATGATTAAAAGGTTGTGCGATGAGACTTTGATAGTGAGTTAGGAATCACCTTTGATGCCATGGGTGAAAATGTGTCAATTTATGCACCTAGTACATGGCATGCAACAGATTCATCCAAATGGGTGCTCCTTTTAGGACTCGGATTCGAACTCATCTTTTCTTACTTTATCCATGAGCACATGCATGAACCTCGTCATTTCGATTACAGAGTTCCACGGCTTGGCCTCGATACTGAAGTAGGAATCACCTTTGATGTGTCAATTTATGCACCTATTGCATGGCATGCAATAAGCCCATCTAATTGGGTTCTTTCTTTAGGATTCGGATTCAAACTCACGAACTCCTTTATCCGTTTACTTTACCCCAGAGAACTTGGATAAATCTCATAATTACAATTATGAAGTTGAATTAGGCCCCGGTGGTGAATAAGAAATCACCTTTGTGTTGGAGGAGAGAGTACAGTAGAGGAAGTGAAGTCATGCCAGGTGCTGTTGAAGACTGCCAAGGAGTCTACGACGAAAGGCGACGGAACAGCAGGCAGGAAAAAGAAGTAGCAACAGAAAAGACAGAGGTCGGTCGACCGGACCGGTCGACCGACGTGCACGAAGTGCACAGGTTTGCTCCCAGGTTGCTTCGGTCGACCGGACCGGTCGACCGAAGAGGGTCTTGGTTGCTTCGGTCGACCGGACCGGTCGACCGAAGAGGGTCTCTGTAAGCAACCCGACTTTCTGTTTGTTTCGGTCGACCGGATCGGTCGACCGTTAGAGGGAGTCGGTCGACCGGCCGGTCGACCGACAGTCGGGTTTTGGGCGAAATCTGTTGTTTCGGGAAGTTATGTATTTAAGCCCTGGTTGTAATTTTCTAGGGTTTAGTGCTTAGAAAAAGTATAGCTGCGGACTCTCTTGTGTTGAAAGAGATCCAGAGCTATTGTAATCCATCTTCCATAAAGAAAACTCTCTCCGTGAATTGCCCCAAGGACGTAGGCAGGTTGGCCGAACCTCGTTAGATCTGGTTTTTGTGATTGGCTGTTCTTCTAGTTTGTTTTTCATTGTTCTTGGTGATTGAGATCAGGTTGGATCTTCTAAGGGTTGTTGTCTCCGAGCACAACAAGTGGTATCAGAGCTTCAGGCTACGCTTGGGATATTCTGAAGATTCGAAGGGCTCCAGATCTGATCAG
Organism: Agave tequilana; assembly: GCA_038442645.1. NCBI lineage: Eukaryota > Viridiplantae > Streptophyta > Magnoliopsida > Asparagales > Asparagaceae > Agave > Agave tequilana. Next base: position 50,726 of record JAVJIF010023298.1, read on the forward strand.
GTGGAGATCGTGTGTCGATCTTAGGTCAGAGGCATTGGTGTTCAAAGAGATCGTGTGTCGATCTCAGGTGGACGCAGGGAGGGCTCGTTGAATCAGGGGTGGAATAGATCTGGTGAGAAACTCAAGCTAGGGTTTCAAGGTAGAGGTAAAAATCACTTTTTTATCTCAGAAATAGATCTATTTTGCAAGTATTTGATCTTCCGCATAGTTAGAGGGTCAAGGAAAGGATCTCAATGGCAGAGGAATCTAAGTCTGTTAAAACAATGAACAACTCCAGGATTGAAGTTGTTAAGTTCAATGGAACTAACAATTTCGGGATGTGGAGGTGTGAGGTTATGGATGCATTGAATGCACAGAACCTCGAGGACACGCTCCTTTTGGAGAAGAAGAAGGATACTACCACTGATGATGAGTGGGCAAAAATGAACAGGTCGGCATGTGGCCTGATTCGCTCATGTTTGTCACAAGATATCAAATATTCTGTTCAACATGAGAAGTCAGCAAAGGATATGTGGAATACCCTCGAGAAGAAGTACCTGACAAAGAGCGTGGAGTCAAGGCTGCAGCTTAAGAGCAAGCTGTATTTGTTCAGGATGCAGAGGGGAAGCACAGTAAATGAGCACCTCAACAGGTTTACAAAGCTTCTTACGGATTTGCTAAATGTGGTGCCATTATAAGTGAGGAAGACAAGTCAGTCGTTCTCCTGAACTCTCTTCCACCGGAGGAGTATGAGATATTTACAATGACATTCATAAATGGAAGGCAAACCTTAGACTATGATGAGATATCGTCAGCACTGATGAGTTATGAGAAAAGGAAGAATGAGAAACATTCTGGGAGATCTAGTTCATCAGCAGAGGCTTTGGAGGTAAGAGGCAGGAGCTCATCAAGGAAAGGCAAGGAGGTGAGAGGAAGATCGAAGTCAAGACCGGGCTTAAAGGATCTTAAGAAAGACCAGTGCATGTATTGCAAAGAGTTTGGGCACTGGAAAGTTGACTGTCCAAAGTACAAGGGGAAGAAGAAGGAATCAAAATCTGAGGCAAATCTGGCAAGAGTGACAAAGGCTGCTAGCAGTAAATCACAGGCAGAGGATTCAGATTCAGATTCTTCGGTATTCTCGTTTTCAGTTACTACTCCTGTTGTAGGTTACTCGGGGGAAAACGAGTGGATCCTGGACACAGGTGCTACATATCATGTATGCCCTAATCGAGATTGGTTTACTAGTCTTGAGAAGCTGGAGGGATGTTCGGTCGTCATGGGCGATGATCATCCATGCATCATGGAGGGTGTAGGCACAATTCCTATCAGGATGTTCGACGGGATGGTAAGGGAGCTAAAGGAAGTGAGATATGTCCCTCAGCTGAAGAGGAACTTGATCTCAGTGGGTGTTTTGGAATCATTGGGGCTCGGTGTGTCTATTAAAGAAGGTGTTCTTAAAATGACGAAGGGCTCAATGGTAGTGTTGAAGGCCAACCGCAGGAATAATTTGTATTACTTGAAGGGTAGTACAGTGACAGGGCAGGTGGCAGCTTCGACCAGTCAGAAGGAAGATCTAACCCGGCTATGGCACATGAGGCTGGGACATGCAGGGGAGAAATCTATGCAAGCTCTTGTGAGGAAAGGGCTACTGAAGGGTGCAGAGACCTGCAAACTGGATCTGTGTGAACATTGCATCATAGGCAAGAAGACAAAGGTGAAGTTTGAAACAGCTTCACACTGCACCGAAGGCATTCTTGATTATGTGCACACAGATGTATGGGGACCCACAAAGACTGCATCAATAGGGGGAACCCACTACTTTGTGTCGTTTATCGATGATTATTCTAGGCGGTGCTGGGTGTACACCATGCGACACAAGAATGAAGTCCTAGAATTGTTTGTGAAGTGGAAGGTTAATCAGGAAAGGAGTACAGGAAGAAAAGTCAAGGTCCTTCGTTCTGACAACGGAGGAGAGTACAAGTCAGACCCTTTCCAGAAGCTATGTCTTGATGAGGGCATAGAGAGGCACTTCACAGTAAGGGAAACTCCGCAACAGAATGGGGTGGCTGAAAGAATGAACCGAACTTTGCTAGAGAAGGTTCGGTGCATATTGTCAAATGCAGGATTACCAAAGAAGTTCTGGGCTGAAGCTTTGGGGTATGCATGCCATCTCGTCAATAGGTTGCCGTCGTCTGCAATAGGGGGAAAGACCCCCCTTGAAGCTTGGTCTGGTAAAGCTGCAGGAGATTATGATGTGCTCAGGATATTTGGATGTCCAGCCTACTATCACGTAAAAGAAGACAAATTGGATCCGAGAGCGAAGAAAGGTGTGTTTGTTGGCTTCAAGAAAGGAACCAAGGGGTTCAAGATCTGGGACCAACAGGACAACAAATTCATAATCAGCAGAGATGTCACTTTTGATGAGGCCTCTATGATGAAGCCTACAGTCTCTCAGCAGGTGGAGACTAAGAAGACCAAGGAGCTATTGCAGCAGGTGGAGAGTGATGCAGATCCACCATCTCTAGAAGACTCAGTATCTGTGAGGATCATTCCTGAGGTGACACAGGGAGGTGATCAAGTTGCAGAAGAAGATGCTGAGGTTGTTGAAGAGGATCAGGAACAGGTTATGGATACAGTTCCAGATCCCACTGCAGTTGGAAGACCAAGGAGGAATACTAGGAGACCTGGCTGGCTCACTACAGACATGGTAATTGCACATGCACTTCCAGTTGTTGAAGAAGCCATTCCATCTACTTTCAGGGAAGCTGAAATCAGTTCAGAAGCGGAGTTATGGAAAGGGGCCATGAATGAAGAGATGCAGTCTCTTTATAAGAACAACACATGGGAACTGACCAAGTTGCCCAAGGGGAAGAAAGCCATAGGGTGTAAGTGGGTATTTGCTAAGAAGCAGGGATCACTCCAAGAAGACAAAGTGCGCTACAAGGCAAGGCTGGTGGCTAAAGGCTACGCACAGAGAGAAGGGATCGACTACAACGAGGTGTTCTCCCCAGTTGTAAAACACTCGCCTATTCGGATCCTATTGGCCTTGGTGGCACAGAACGAGTTGGACCTTGACCAACTTGATGTGAAGACCGCCTTTCTCCACGGCGATCTTGAGGAGGAGATCTACATGACTCAGCCCACAGGTTACAAAACTGCAGGGAAAGAGGAGTTGGTATGCAAGCTGAAGAAATCACTGTACGGTTTGAAGCAGTCTCCAAGACAATGGTACAAGCGATTTGACAGCTTCATCAGGAAGAAGAAGTACACAAGAAGCCATTATGATCCATGTGTGTACTACAACAAGTTACCATCTGGTGAGTATGTCTATCTACTACTTTACGTAGATGATATGCTAATTGCTTCTAGGTCAAGATCTGAAATTGATTCTCTGAAGAAGACTTTATCGTCTGAGTTGAGATGAAGGACCTGGGAGAAGTAAGGAAAGTATTGGGTATGGAGATCACAAGGGACAGAGAAGCTGGCAGGATTAGCTTGACTCAGAAGGGCTATCTGGAGAAGGTACTGCAGAGATTTAATATCGGGAAAGATACAAAGACTGTAAGTACACCAATGGCGCCGCACTTCAAGTTGTCAGCGAAGATGTCTCCAAGGAGTGTTCAGGAGCGTGAGCATATGACTCATGTACCATATGCCAATGCAGTGGGAAGCTTGATGTATGCAATGGTGTGTACAAGGCCGGATCTATCACAGGCAGTTTCCATGGTTAGCAGATATATGCATGATCCAGGTCAGGGTCATTGGGAAGCAGTGAAGTGGATCCTGAGGTACATCAAGGGTACTGTTGATGTAGGCCTCGTGTTTGAGAAGGACAACACTGGGAAGCAAGAATGCATAGGGTACGTGGATTCGGACTATGCAGGTGATCTTGACAAACGCCGGTCGACGACGGGGTATGTATTCACATTCTCGCAGGCACCGGTGAGTTGGCGCTCCACACTTCAGTCCACAGTCGCATTGTCGACTACAGAGGCAGAGTATATGGCCTTGACCGAGGCCATGAAGGAGGCGATTTGGCTTCAGGGATTGCTAGATGACTTGGGAGTGGAACAGGAGATCTTGAAGATACACTGTGACAGTATGAGTGCCATTTATTTGGCGAGGAACCAAGTCTACCACGCAAGGACGAAGCACATCGATGTCAGGTATCACTTTGTTCGGGAGATTCTGGAGGAAGATGACATCAATTTATTGAAGATTCATACTTCGGAGAATCCGGCCGATATGCTTGCAAAGGTGGTGTCGGGAGTAAAGTTTGCACACTGCAAAGACTTGCTCCAGATCCTTCAGGTGAAGTGAGCTTGTTGAAGCTCATTTGGATGAACTACGGATGGCTTGATCCCTTGGGCAAGGGGTACGTAGGCAACCAGATTGGTGCAGCCGCTTTCGAGTCGGTGTTCGGCTCAGATTTAACAATCTTCACCGAGGTGGAGAATTGTTGGAGGAGAGAGTACAGTAGAGGAAGTGAAGTCATGCCAGGTGCTGTTGAAGACTGCCAAGGAGTCTACGACGAAAGGCGACGGAACAGCAGGCAGGAAAAAGAAGTAGCAGCAGAAAAGACAGAGGTCGGTCGACCGGACCGGTCGACCGACGTGCACGAAGTGCACAGGTTTGCTCCCAGGTTGCTTCGGTCGACCGGACCGGTCGACCGAAGAGGGTCTTGGTTGCTTCGGTCGACCGGACCGGTCGACCGAAGAGGGTCTCTGTAAGCAACCCGACTTTCTGTTTGTTTCGGTCGACCGGATCGGTCGACCGTTAGAGGGAGTCGGTCGACCGGCCGGTCGACCGACAGTCGGGTTTTGGGCGAAATCTGTTGTTTCGGGAAGTTATGTATTTAAGCCCTGGTTGTAATTTTCTAAGGTTTAGTGCTTAGAAAAAGTATAGCTGCGGACTCTCTTGTGTTGAAAGAGATCCAGAGCTATTGTAATCCATCTTCCATAAAGAAAACTCTCTCCGTGAATTGCCCCGAGGACGTAGGCAGGTTGGCCGAACCTCGTTAGATCTGATTTTTGTGATTGGCTGTTCTTCTAGTTTGTTTTTCATTGTTCTTGGTGATTGAGATCAGGTTGGATCTTCTAAGGGTTGTTGTCTCCGAGCACAACACTTTGATATTAGAATCTACTGCTGGCGCATAATGTTGGGGTTGGAGCATGTCAAATAACACAACCCTAGATCATAAACACATACACAGAGAGAGGGAGAACAAAATTTACGAGGTTCGAAAAGATGCTTACGTCTTCAGAGCAGAAGAGAGAGATCTATTGATTGGTGAGTCCAATTGGGCGTTCCCTTTGGGCTTTCGATTCAAACTCAGGACCTCCTCTTCTCTCTTGCTCCCCCTTGATCACTTTCATAAATTTTGTTATTATTTGCTTGTGGAGTAGTACTTTTTATATCAATGTTCGCATATGTCAGCTTACACCTAATTTTAACTCTAACTCTAACCCTAATCCTTTTACTTAACCCCTGAGAACTTGCATAAATCTCATAATTACAATTAGGAAGTTGAATTAGGCCCCAATGGTGAATAAGAAATCACCTTTGATATTAGACTCTACTACAGGCGCATAACGTTGGGGTTGGAGCATGCCAAAGAACACAACCCTAAATGATAAGCGCACACGCAAAGAGAGAGAGAGAGAGAGAGAGAGAGAGAGAGAGAGAGAGAGATTTACGAGATTCGACAAGTTGCCTATGTCCTCAGAGCAGAAGAGAGAGATCTATTGATTGGTGAGTCCAATTGGGCGTTCCCTTTGGGCTTTTGACTCAAACTCTGGACCTCCTCTTCTCTCTTGCTCCCTCGATCTCTTTTATAAATTTTGTTATTATTTGCTTATGGAGTAGTACTTTTGATATCAATGTTCGCATATGTCAACTTACACCTAATAAATTCTTGAAAGGAAACACCTACTTACAAAGTATGCTACACTTCCTCTGTGCTACTCCTATATGCAGGTTTGTTAACTGAACATTAGGGTTTCAATGATGATGATGATGAGTCCTCTTCTTGCTTCAAAATAGCCTTAATTAGTCATGGCTAATCAATATGAGGAGATATCTTCCTTATATTTCTAAAGTTTGAAGATATTATCGTCATCATAAATTAAATCTCCCCGCTATCTTGATTTCTTTCGTTTTATATTCACCTAACTCAACAATTTAATTTTATAAATAAATGGCCTTAGTTCTTCGTTCAAACCGATCATAGGCTTCTCTTAGCTTGCGTGATATCCTTCTTCACGGACATGGCCCATTTTCCCCTTACTTGAATCGGTCCCTTAGGGTCTGTTTGTTTTGAAGGAATTGGGGCTGAAAAATACTGTTTCGGTGTGGGCCCAGGGCTTTTCTAGCGGTGGGTTGTTTGATTTGTACAAAAAATGGTGAAAAAAAGTCGTTGAGCTCAGCGAAACATCACCGACAGAGAAAATTTTGATTTCACTGCAAAACCATCGGAAATGAACTAGAAAACTGGCTGCGTGGAGTCCACCGTCAAGTTTTCTCAAAGAAAACTGTTTTTGTGAGCCGGTTGGTAGATTTCTCAAATTCGTTTCCCAGACAAATAGGGTCGTGGGCACTCTAAAATTTTTCCCAAATGCAAACATCTCTTGAAGCGCACCAAATGCAAACATCTCTTGAAGCGCACTGCATTATAGATAAATCACGTTATTTATCAAGAAAACTTAACATCAGCAAGAGCACTGAGCCCACTAATGAAGAAATGGTTTATTTATGTGTTGAATCTATCCTCTACTCTCTGTTTTAATCATAGGGTCTTATAGAGGTAGGGAGCTAGGTGCTCATATACTTTCCAAAAAATTATGTAACGTAAACAATAGTTGAATGTGGACACGGGGGGTTGCACACACACGTGTATATTTTAGTCACAAGCAAGAGTTAGTCCAAATTGCTTTTTCCTACTAAACAAATCATGCATTATATGTTTAGCAATAAAAGAATGAAGAACATCACAAATAGGAGGGCTTTGCTTGATGTGGAAGTAATTGCTTTGTTTGGCATACGTAGGGTGTCATGTTAACGCAATTGATGTTGACCATAATTGTAGGAACTAGTAGTAGTAGGAAAAGGAGGAGGAAGTGGGAATCTAAGAGGGGGGAGAGAGGTCTTTACTCTCTTTAGTGCCAAGTCCATTAGCATGCAATAATATTAAGAGCAAGGAGAATGCAAGAGGGCTAGGCAAAGCTAAAGGCAACCAAAGGCAAAAGCAAGGGAGAAAGAAGAAAGAAAGAGCACCCAATACCTCTTGCCTCCTCTCTCTCTCTCTCTCTCTCTCCTCTCTCTCTCTCTACCCATCACAGATTATGGCAAAGTCACATTGTGCTATATATATATATGTACACTAATTATGCTATAAATTAAGCACTTGAGCTATTCTCATTGGTGCGGGTACTTAAAATGAAATATAAACTTTATGATCACCACACTTAGCTAGCTTTTTGCTCTTTGGTTGGGCCTTATTCTTGCCTTCACTTTTTTTTACAAAAAGAAAATAAAAAATAAGCAAAACCAATACATGTGTCATTCCTCCCCCAAGGAGGGTGAAATCAGCATCGTCGACATCCAAGTCTTCAGGCATCGCCGGATTGAAATTCGGATTGGTGAAGGCCTCTGAAAGAGTTGGATTGATGAATAGATTTTGACAAAAATAGGAAGTTGCATATAAAAAATTGAAGGCAAAACGCTTGAGTGGGACAAGAAGAATCTTGGGCTTCGTTGGGCTAGCTAGCTTGTTCCCTTGTGATTAGAGGGGGACCAACATAATGAGCCCCGGATCTCTCTTGTTTTGTGGTGCACATATAAGGTCAAGGGAAGGCCAAGCCAAAGGACATCATTAAACTTAAAAGGAGGCTTTATATGTATAATTTTATTCAATAGAAAAAAAATTGAAGTCATATGTAGGGATATGTGTGTGTGTGTGTGAGAGAGAGAGAGAGAGAGAGAGAGAGAGAGAGAGAGAGAGAGAGAGGACCAAGTCACCAAAGGTTTGCTGCGTCACCTATATTCATGATTGAGCGCATTTTATTTGTATGACCAAAATGAAGGAATGATGATTTTGACTTCCAAAATAAAATGCACACAAGAGAAAAAGCCTAAACGTGATGCATGCCTCCCAATCAGAGAGTACGGTCGTTTTAGGGGTGGGGCATGTCTCTTCAAGGGTGCAAAAGGATTAAGATCTAATTCATCCTCCACCCTTGCATTTATTTCCTCTATTTTGTTGGCTTTTTTTTATTTTTTCTAAAATAAAATTGTGGGGGGAATTTTGTTTTTGTTGCCATATTTGTTAGGTTTTTTTTTTCTTTTGTTACGGGTTGTAATTGAAGGTTAATGCTAGTTGGTAGTCGGCATTCTTTGCTTTCATTGTTTTTTGTAGCTAGGATATGATTATGGAATCATCTTTTGGTTTTATTTCATGTGGTTGATACAATCGTCAACTCGATCCATTATTAATGTGCTCACTTCATTTAATCATTATGTTATGATCTCCTTCATCATATTTTAATAATGTAGATGCAAGCATGTATAAAACTCACAAGAGCTCTAAGCCAAATCTAAGAAAGAGCTTACCTATAGATGGATATAGAGAAAAAGATATTGCAATCAATATTTTAATAGATCGGTGTTACAAATTATTTCCCATCTTATGTGAGATTTGAGCATGAATCGTTTGTCTTACCTAGAGTTGAAGTCCTAACATTTTCTTTTCACTAGGAAATTGGAGATCCATTTCAAATAAAAAATGGAAATTGGAGATTCGTAATGTCCAACTAGCTTCCCTTTTTTCTTTTTCTTTTTTTGAATCAAGCCCACTTACTATTTAAGTAATGAAATTGCTATTAACTAAGTGAGAGATGGTCTATCTTAATGTGGTCGCTACATCATGAAACACTGGTGTTTGTTTGTTTGTTTTGTTTTTTGTTTTCGTGTTAATTATTTTCTTTTTTGTCAAAGGTCACAACTTGATTCAAACTCCCGTCTCTCTTATAATCTTTCATTTTATCATTGAGCTAAATCTTAATGTTTTAAACACGGGGTTGATAATTGTGTTGAGCAAATTCATTATCACAATATACTTAAAGATGTCAACCACTAGTCTTATAGATCTTTGACCCAAATGCCTTTGCAAGAAATAGGAGTCACAGATCTATATGTAGCATCAAGACATGAACAAAACATGTCTTGATTTTTCTGCCCAAGCATTACATTACTACTACAAACACATCCAAAGTAGTCAGCACATGTGGGCCCCTTTTGAAACATCAGTGACAGCTCACACTCACCATGCATGAAAGCTTCATTCTAGATTTTCAATTTATATTCAAAGATAATTAGTGAATTTTCTCAAGAAAAGAAAAGGATAATTAGCAATTCATGTTTTACCAATTAGTGATCAGTGATATTCCGATTATCATTAGTCTAATTAACATTACGAAGAAAAGAATCATTGTTAGTAAAGAGCATAGTTAAATAAAGTTTCCAGAAAGTTGGTTATTGGTCCTTTTCTCAAAATTCTTTAAGATTTCTTTTAAGTTATTTAAGTTCACGGATAACTTTTAAAACTTTTAGTGTATACATCGACAAACTCTTCTTTTGACATATACATAATAAAACTGAAAATCAATGAGAAAAAAGATCGATCTCACATAAACTAGCCTGTAAGGGGGGAAACCTTTATTTATAATTGAGAATAATAAGGGGCAATATATAGCAAGAAACTTAAATATTTCAATGCGATGAGGTCACAAGTTCAAACGCCAACCATACAACGAGAAGACCTTTTCTCGTAGAAGAGATGGGAGTTTCCTCTATTCATGCAAAAAAGATGATAAAAACTGCAAATTTTCGTAACCGCCATCGTTAATCAAACGGAAGAGCGATGTGCTAATGAAGACGGAACCTTTTTTAACAATAAGCTAAAATGATATTGTAACGGTAAAGGTCATATAAGACGCCCCTTGTTTGAAAATGTTACCTCTCCGTCCCAAGTGGGCATTGCATACATTGATAGCTAACAACTCATCGGGTCAATGAATTGTTAAGGGTTATTTCAAAGAATGTCATGCTCCAATCACAGTGCCCCAAAAAAGAATAAAGAAAATTCACCAAAGAAAAAAAAATAACTGAGAGAATTAACTGTTCCCAAAACAAAACTGTAGATCCCAAAACAATTCTTGCCCCACTTGTTCGCATTAATTTCTAGATCAAACCCAATGAATCCAAACAACAGAATGAAACAAGAGTTGATTAATCAAAGTGGAAATGGGTGAAAGAGTAATTAATTCACACAGACAGACAACACACACACACACACCACACAAATCACAAGCACAAGCACAAGCACAACAAGAAAATAAACAATTTGAAGTAGCTAGTAGCTAGTAGTATAAAGTTGGAAAGGAGAAAGCAAAGAGTAGTAGACACAGTAGACAGTAGTAGTGGTGTGAGGGCCCCCTGTGGGCGGCAGAAAGGTTCCTGGGGCTGAGCAAAGCAGAGAGCAAAGGGGGAAGCTAAACCCTTTCCCTCTACCTACAAATAGCCCCCCTATCTCCCCTTCTCATTTCTCATCCGCTCTCAAGCAACCAGCAAACAAAAACTTGCACTGAAATCTCACAAACCAACCTCAAAGAGAAGAGAGGGTACTGAGAGCAAATTGGAGCAGAGAATCAATCCCCCATATTGCATCCCTCCCCCAGGTAACTTCTTTTTCTTGAAGTACTTACGAGTTAGTACTATTATTGTTTATTCGCCAGGTTCTAATATCTCAAATCTACATTTTTACAGCATTAGCAGCTACTACAGAAACAAACATGTCGGTGGCCGTGTGCAGGAGCCCAGCAGCAGGGTTCGAGTCCATACTCGCTCTCCCCACTGCTGCCTTGTCAGCAACCAGCAGCCGCACCTGGATGCTGGCATCACCCGCAGCCGAAAATGAGCATGAACATGAAAAGCAAGACTTGATAAGCAAAACACAGGAAGAGGAGGGGAATTTGTGAACAACGACAATCACGAAGCTGAGAGGCCTCCGGGAGAATTCGACATCTGGAGCTCCATCCAGGCCCAAAAGGCCAAACAAGAAGCCCAGAGGCAGGACGAACCCTACGTCCACCCTCTGGTGAGGCGATCCTCGAGCCTGCTCAGCCAGAAGAGCCTCGAGATCTGCACTGAGAGCCTCGGGTCTGAGACCGGCTCCGACGAGTTCTTCTCGTCTGACGAAGAGACCGATTTCTTCTCTCTGGGTGCTAAGAAAGAACAAGTAGTGCAACAAGAACAAGAAGAGGAAGCTGATGAAGTAGAAGAGGAATCAGAATTCGGGCACGTGGCGGCAAGGAGGGCAAATGGGAGGAAGGAGCTGGCGACGGTGAACTACCACTGCTCCATCAGCAGGCGGTCGTCAAAGCCCCGCTCCTTCCCTCCTCCTCTTCCTTCCATCTCTCGCCGCGACGGGCCCTGCCTCCAGATGAGGCCCCACCGCCGGGATGGCCGCCTCGTGGTCGAGGCCGTCGCCGTCCCCTCCCAAAATTACCTCCACGCCGAGCGCCAGAACGGCCGACTCCTCCTCTCCTTCATCAACACGACCTCCTCCTCCTCCTCCTACAATGCCCCCGACACAGAGACAGAGACAGCATACCAAACACAAGTTGATGAACTAAAGGAGGAGGAAGCACAGATGCAGGCAGAAGAGCTCGAGGACGAAGAGGCCATGATGATGGAAGTAGAGGAGGAGGAGGAGGAGGAAGTCGAGGTGGTCGACAGAGGAACGGTGGTGGAAGTGAAAGTGAGCACGAATCCGCAGCAGAACAGCAGCGGGGCGGCGGCCGTGAAGGTGCACCGGTCGTCGATCGTGATCAACAAATTCGTCGGCATGCCCGCCGTCGACAACCAGATAACAAATGATAATCAACATGAAATATTTACTGCCGCAACAGCAGCAGCTCCGCCGCTTTCGCCGGTGCGAAGGCTGTCGCCGACCACCACGACGGCAGCGGCAGCGGCGGTGGCGGCATCGTCACTGAGCGCATTCCCGGCGGTCGACGGAAGCCACTCGTCGGGGACGGACAACAAGCTGCTGTTCACATCAAGAAGGAGGAACAGGGAGGAGCTGCTGCATGACATGAGGAGGTGCAGCCAACTGAAAAAGCCTCTGTTTATATGGGAGCCCTGTTGCATTGCCACTTCATCGTAACAACCCTCTCTCACTCACTCTCATCCAATCATCACTTCGATTACTTCTCTCTCACTCTGCTTTGATCCCCCAATTTATCCTTAATTTTAATTATTATTATTATCATCATCGTCAGTCATAGTTGTCACCCCAAAATAAGCCATGTATTTGTGCAGCCTAGCTAGCGAGCTACTTTGGCTTCCTATGACTCCCCCATTAGTGTTTGTGCTATTTCGACCACCATTTTCTTTCCCTTTTTTTCGTCTTTTTTTTTTGTCAATCCATTCGGTGATTACATAATAGACGATTGAGATGGTTCCTGTATTGCTGGTGGCTCTTCTTCTTCTTTAAAAATTAATTTGTTGTGATTTGATTTTTGTTATTTCTCCTTGATTGTGTTGTTCAACTGCGGGGACACATCATCATGTCTGAAGAAAATATTATAATAGATTTTGTGTTTGGAAAACTGACAGATCTGAGTGTCTGAGTCTGGCTGAGATTACGTCAATTGATCTTGTCAAGGATTGTCGATACAGGAAGCATGCGTCCTTGTTACGTGGAGAGAGGGGACACTACAATTTTAAAATGTCAACATACTGTTATTATTACTGGTGGTTACAGTTAACATTATATAAATTAATTAAAGAAAAAGAAGAAGAAAAAGAAAAATCAACGGAGGAAATATAAGAGGAGGAGGAGGAAGAAGCAGCGGAGGATGGGAGTGGGTACAAAGGGGACACATGGGTTTTGGTATTAAGGAATTGGATCTCTGTCGGTCACATTTGACGGCAAAGGCTGCTGTTAATCTTATCTCTTTGCTCTTCAGACCAACCAACCAACTAACCAACTGATTTGTGGTATGGGGATTTTTTGGGCCTTTAACAATAAAAAATAAAAAATTATAAACTGAAGGCCCGAAAGCCCGAGATTGGTCTGGGCCCAATCAAACCCCAATTATGTAGTTAATTTTAGTCGGCTCAAAATGAATGAGGTGTAAGATTTGAAAAACGTACAGGGTGGGAACCCCAAGGGGGGCTCATCTTGGAGAAAAGTTAGGAACTAGTGTTTTGTTTAACTGATTTCAAATTATGATTTTATTGACCTGACTGTTTTAGATTAAAATTGTAGAAATATGCTTGGGATTTAACATGTCTAAGGGATGAAGTGGTCAAACATTCACCATCAGCAAGATGCTGACACGTGTCTAACTAACTAAGTTCCTATTTGAAGTTTTCGCAATAATCAACTGCCTCCGTCATATTAGACCCTGTCACCCAGACCCCCCGAAGCAAACCCCTGTCACCCAGACCCATCCCGAAGCAAACCCCCTCTCCCAGAGGCATCCCCTTCGGAGTCACCTACAGTTCAACATCCCCGACTTCATCCAGAAGTCCCCAATAACAACCATCGAAATCTTCGCCTGCAATCACGCCGCCTCTTCTCTCTCACGTTGAAGACGTGTAACGCCCATGCGTTCAAGGCAGACAGTTATGGATAATGACGAAATTCCCTGCATGCAATCTCAACCATCACGTCAACAATCACGGTCGTTACAACAAATCCGCACATGAAGATCGTGTAGTTACACATATCTCGCCAGCGCCCCCTCCTCCTGAGGAGGAAGAGTTGAGTACAAATAGACCTTCTTCTCCAGCGAGAAATGGACCTTTTTTTTGAAGGGGCCTTCCATCCAATCATAACTTAAAGAAATACCAATACATACTTGTAATTCATGTAAACCAGCGAGTTATGGTGAATTTTTCTCCTTCTCCTCCTGGTGATTTTTTCCGATTCGGGTTTTCACATAAAAATATCGTATCTCCATCTATTGACTGTGTAGTATTTGTTATTTTACACTTACACCTTAAACACATATTCTCGCTTGTGGTGTAAATCGAATGTCTGATCACTCACAACGAAAAATCTCCACCAGAAAATGATACTTTCATTGAGGGCTGAGTCCTTACACTCAATATATCTCCCTTAAACCCCAAAAAACTTCTTCGAAAGCCTCTTTCAGATCGACCATGGCCCCAAGAAAGTGAGCCATCAATGGTGCAACAATCAAAGGTAAGGCCATCGGAACCGTTGAGGGCACAGTCCCTTCACCATCCAACGATCAGCTGCATACCATCAAGAATACCAACTCCTCCTCACTTCAGGGAGCGACCACCAGTATCCAATCACCGTAGCGGCACGAAGACCAGCTCCTACAGATGCTCGCTGACATGAAAATGTAGATGAAGAAATAACAAGCCCAATCAGATCACGATCGGAAGTAGGCAACTCTCGACCGCGAGAATGTCATCCGTGAGTAGGAGGCATTAAGGCGGCTTAACGATCAACTCCAAGCTCAAATCATTACCCTCCAGAATAACCAGTCATCAACACAGTCAGAAAATGAACCTGAAGTCGGTGGATTTCCCTACGTCCAATTCCTCGACGAAACTGATTCAGAGATGGATCCCGGAAGCCAGGCTGCAAGACCACCCAACGCCTCCAGTCGTCAAAGTTTCTGACTCCCCTCTCTCCAAAGACATTCTGGAATGTGAGTTCGCGAGGAAGTTTTCAACTACAACCTTTGACTATTATTCCGAGTGAGCAATCCCGTCCAGCACATCAGGCATTTTTGGGATAAGATGGTGGTCTATTCTCTCAACGATCCCTGTTGTGCATCACCTTCCCTCCAGTCTGAAAGGTGTGGCGTCGGATTGGTTCTACTCTCTGCGCCTCGCTCTCTCCACAATTTCGAGGAGATCACCAAAGCGTTCCTCACTCAGTATGCCTCCAACTAAGAGCCCAAAAGAACAGCCATCATCTCCTCTTCGTCAAGATGAGACAGAGTGAAGCCTCAAATCATACATCAGCTTCTTCCAAATCCAACTCATTAAAGTCCCCAACTACGATGAGGACGTCTCTGCACTCGCATTCATCAGCGGGTTGCAGGTTTCTCACCTCCTGTATAAGCATCTTCTCAAGTACAATATCACTTGAATAAGCGAGGTCTTGTCACGAGTTCAACCCTACATCCAGCTGGAGGAAGCAGTGAAGACTTCCTTCAACCATACTAAAAACATGGTGATGTCGGAGGAAAGTTGAAGTCTCCGTGCGAAGCCTCCACTCACTCTTAAGATCGGAACGTGGCAACCTGCCTTCAAGAAACAGGTGCTTCCTATCCTTCCACAAACCGACTCTAAACTAACAATCTGATAGAATAATATTTCACTCTGTTGAAGCTCCCCATCAACGAGATTTTCAACACCTTTAAGAACTAAACATGGATTAGGCGCCCGAGAACTATCCGATAGGATCCCTCACTTCCCAGAGCAGAAGAATATTGCTCCTACCATGACTCAAGAGACACAAGACCATCTATTGTTGGGCCTCTGGAGTATCTGAAAGAGCTCATCCAACAAGGTCTTCTCAAAGAGTACATCCTCATCTCGAAGTAGTTTCCGAATCCGGATAGCTCAATGCTTTACCGCCTATCCAGTCAAACACTTGATCACTAAATATAAAGCGATTGATTTATCATGCATTTTCAAGAGATAGAGGAGTACTCCTATCCCTACCATTTCTTGTATTCCAGTTACATGTATTCCATTCCAATATGAATAAAATGATATTATTTACTCCTAACCATTGCAGCCCTTCCAAGCTAGACGTTCTGCTAATGGCATTTCTCCGATTCGGATTCGGACTACTCTGCTGCATGAATTTCCCCCACTCGGAGTTGTAGGTACACCTAGAGGGGGGTAAATAGTGTACAAGTTAATATAGGACAGGACAAATGATGCGGAATTTAAAACTTAATTGCTAACACACTATGTGTAATGAAGAGTGAGCCCGAATTTTCTGTGAATGGCTCTGAAACTACTCATCTAGATTCCTCTAGACTAAGAGTTGAGGTGCTTTAAAAGCTCTCTTGGTTGAACACAAGCGTGGGCACACACACGATATCTAGCATATGAATGTGAACAACTAATAACAATGTAAGATAAAATGAGAGATGGAGTTGAGAGAGAAAGATTCAAACACAAACACAAGGATATGTTTCGAGATTCGAGCCATTGCTCTACGTCCCCGCCCGCTCTTCACACAGAAGGATTTCAACTATCCACTATAGGATCTTTCACACAGGAACCTCCACCGAGGAATTACAACTCAACACTGGAGTACACAACTCCTTCTCTCCACACAATCACCTCAATAAAAGAGGGAGCACAAAGCAAAGAAAGTAATACAATTGGTGATCCAATGATCACAAACTCTCTCTTGTGATCTCAAAGAATCACAAACAATTTTTCTCACAAAAACAAGATCCTATAGTTAGGTATAGAACTAATAGTTCGACTGTGAGAAAATAAAGTGTTTTAAAAAGAAAACACAAAGAAAACACTTGGGAAAAAACTCTAGATAAGATATAAAAATTTTGGACAAGAACAAAAATCTCAAACTTATTTCTTTTGATTTTCCAAAAACTTTGAAATAAAATAAAGACAAAGATTTTTAGCACTAAAACTTTTTTTAAAACTTGCTGAAAACACTTGAGAAGATGGGAAAAATTGCTCTCCAAAATCTTAGGAGAAACAGACCAAGGGAACCCATATTTATAGCATTCCTAAAATATAGTTGTTGGGGTTTAGAGCATGCCCAGAATGGCCTATCATTCGACCGCCCGGTCGACCGACTAACGGTCAGATTTCTGACCGTTGGGGTTGTTTCGACCGGCCGGTCGACCGCCCCAAAGCAAACTGCTTATCGATCGACCACTCGGTCGACCGAGGTTAGAACTAGAGAGTGAACTCTCTGTCGATTTAACGGTCGGTCGACCGGCTAATGGTCAAAGCTTTGTGCACGTCCTATGCACATCGGTCGACCGCCAGTGGTCTCAGGCTGGGTTTTAGGATTTGAAAACTTGGTCTTTTAAATACCAATAAAATCACATAAAATTTACAAAATAAGTTCATGTAAACACTTGAAATACAAATATGATTGATCAAAGATCAACCCATATTACAAACAATTTGAACTATTTTTGAGGTATAAGAAATTAAGCTTGAAATAAAAAACTGTATTTTTCAAAACTTGTTTTATTTTTGTCTTCAAGAGTTTTTGAAAAGACTTCAAATGAAACACTATTTCTCAAAGACTTGTTCAAATATAAAAACAAGAATTGAAATACGTTTGAAGTATAGTGTGTATAAATTGAATCCAATACACATATAAAAAAGATATATTTGTGTTTTTGACATTAAATCAAAAACAAAGTTTTGTTAAAAAACAAAACTTGAAATACATGAGTTAGAATCATCAAAATAAGTTTTTTCTATAATATGAAATACTAATGTATATGGATGAACTCCAATACACATTTAAACATGTAAAACTTATTTTGATTCTTTCTATTCATGAAAACGATAAATGTACACCTAAAAATCTAAACGGTTAAACTAAAACCAAAACTATTGAACTTGTGTATGTGTAAACTTGAGCATATCAAAACTAATCAATCTTACGCAAGATCTAAACAAAAATAAAACTAAGCAAACCCAAGTCTTCTTGTCAATCTTCATCTTCAAGACGACTCAATCCAAACTTGATCCAAAGGAGCTAGATGCGATCGTTGTGATGTGAGCTCTTGAATCAACACTTATTTGCTTTAACACTATGACTGTTAATCTCTTGTTGAAGTCAAATATCTACTAAGATCTTGATCAATATTTGAAACTTATTAAATACAAGACTATTAGCAAACTAATTTTCATAAGTTAGTCATCATCAAAACTAAGGTCAAGGGCCTCTGGGCCAACAGGAGTCGGTCCTCCCGCTGCTGGGATTTTCCCACTCGAAAGACTATGTCTAGGCATTCCACTGATATAATTTCCCCTACTCGGAACTATGCCGCTACTGGGATTTCCTCCACTTAGAGTCGGTCCTTCCGCTAATGGGATTTCTCCCACTCATAGGATTGTGTCTGTACGCTCCGCAGTTGGGATTTCCCCCACTCAAAGATGGCGACGCAAACTTGCCGACGGACCCTTTCTCGATTGGCCTACGAGAATCGAAACTCTTCGCTGTGGTATCCTCCCCTACTCGGAGTCCACACTCTACTGCAGGATTTTTTCATCTCAGAACCCCCATTTGATGTTCCACTGATGGGATTTTTTACTCAAAAGACAAACACTAGCGTACAGGCTCCCCTCCTTTGATACACGGGCGAATAAACCTCAGGTAGTTTCTCTCTACTATGTCTACACGGGATCGCCACTCTGCTGCTGAATTTTTCCCACTCAGAGTTGACACATCGTATCTGTTGATGGTGATCCCCACTTCAGATCCTTACCAAGGTCACGGCTCCACTAATGAGATTTCTCCCACTCAGAAGAGACTATGAACGACTTCGCTGCTGGGATTTTTCCCACTCAGAGGCCCAACTCCGCTGTTGGGATTTCCCCCATTCGGAGGTCCGAATCACAACTTTGTTGCTAAGATTTTTTCCCACTCGGAGTTGACGCATCCAATCTGTCGATGGATGATACCCCCACTTCAAAACTTTTTTCCAATTTGTAGGTAACCGAGAGCCTACGTTTTGCCATGATACACATGGTATACACATTCTTTGGATTACTCCCTCAACGTACTAGTTTCGTGTGATTACAGATTGGAGAAATCAACGTACCGGAG
>JAVJIF010023299.1:0-12500 GCA_038442645.1 Agave tequilana
TTTTTGTAGTCATATTACTTAGAATAGCTCAAAATTAAATATTTTTTATTATTATTCTTTAAATTGAATGTAGATTATTGAATTAATTTGCAAACTCTAAATTTGGATCCGTGGCGATCTCAGGTGAGTGTTTTTTACTATTTCTTATAATTTGTGCATTTATTTATTTAAATGAAATTGTTTAATTGTTAATTTAGAATTCAAGTATGTAAAAAAGTTAGAAAATTGTAATATTCATGGAATAATTTTAGTGATATGTTTTTTGCTCAGTAATATTTATTTCCTGCATGTAACCATTTTATATGTTGTAGATGAATAATTATAAATTTTGAAAATAATATTGTGGAATTATTAAATGTTTTTTTGAGAAAATAGATAAAAATAATTATTAATACAAAAATTCCAGAAAATTAGATAAATCATCTTAAATATTAAATTGGATTAACTTATGATATTTGAATAATTATGCATGTATATCACATGAAATTAAAGAATTTGTTATTGAAATTACTGAAAAAATATTGTTGCTATGTATACTTGAATATACACACTGATATTGATTGAGTCCAGTTATTTATGTAACACTGACATATAAATACTTTCACTGGGTAGGGAAAATTGATAAAGGAGACGGTATCTGTATTTTTGGTGGGATCTAGCTTATAGGTTTTGCAACCGAAATGAGGGTTCCACTGCAGGGTTCTCGGGAATGACTGGCATCCATCTGATATTACTACTGTTACTGAGTACCTAGCGTTACGGGTCTGGTTCAGCGCCAGAATCTGGGGCCGTGGTCCGGGTATGTACGGAACCCACCTAAAGCACAGAACCCGTCTCCATTGTAAGTTCACCTAGAGGGGGGGTGAATAGGTGATGGCTAATCTAATGGTCACTTAATGACAAATAATGCGGAATTAAAAACTATTATGACCTAAACTAAGCTCTTAACTAAACACCACGTATAACACAAGAGTGTTGCCGAATTTCCCGTGAAGGGCTCTGGACAAACTCCTCTAGATTCCCCTTGATAAGGGTTGAGGTGTCGCGTTGGCTCTCTTGGTTGAATACAAGTGTTAGCAAACAAGTCCAAGCAAGTATAACAATATGAGCACACAATATATCAAGCATATAAAGATAAACACAATACAAGTATGCAAGATATAAACAAGAGATAGAGAGAGAGTGAGCAATCGCAAACACAAGGGATTTGTTTCGAGGTTCGAGCACACTTGCTCTACATCCCGCCTTCGACACACGAAGGATTTCCACTATAATCGAACCCAATGGATCTCTCCTTGGTGCCGCAAACCTACAATCCCTTGGACTCCCTAGTCCCGTACACACGCAAGCCCCACAAGCTTGCCGAGGCCGCACCTCAAACCAAGAGTTCACAATCGAACTCTAAACCACCGCGAGCACACTTGCCCGCCTCCTCAAGGTACAAAGAAAAGATCTTTGGTGATCACAACACTTTGATCACCTAAAAGCACTCTCACTACAACACTCCTATAGAATGAATAATCAATGGATGCTCAAGTGTTTGTGAGAAAAACAAGGATGAGAATGGTGGTGAAAAACTCAAGCAAATCTCTTTTAATCACTCTTGATAAAAACTCTCCTTTTGATTGGAAATATTTGCTCTTAATCAAGTGGAGGAAACCTCTAAATAGTCTAGGAAAAACTGGTGAAAACCCACTTGAAAATCTTGGTCAAAAACAATGCCCAAACCCTCAAATTTATAGGGGTAGAAAACTAGCCGTTGGGGTCTGTCAGGCCTGACGGTCGACCGTCCGGTCGACCGCCAACGGTCAGAAATCCGACCGTTGGAGCTACCGGTCGACCGCGCGGTCGACCGCCCAGATACAGAGAGCAAGGCTCTCTGGTCCGGTCGACCGTCCGGTCGGCCGACCCACTGTGCTGCCAGACGTGCACAGCTCTGTGCACGTCGGTCGACCGCAAGGTCGACGGCCCTTGGTGCGGTCGACCGTGCGGTCGACCGATCTGGCCTGTCAGCCAGCTCTGGGTTAGAAAAGTTTAAGGGATAAAAACTTGGTCTTTTGATTGAAATAAAATCCCATGAAATACTGAAAAATCTAAAAAATAGTTTTACCAATATACTTTGATACACAAACATGCTTGCACAAAATCAAGGCATGTTACAAAAGATTTGGACTATTTTTGTAACTTGGAAATATTGGTTCAAATGAAAAACAGTATTTTTCAAAAAAGATTTTTCCAAAACTTGTTTTTCCAAAACATCTCCAAATACAAAAACAAGATATTCTAAACACTTTAAAGCATATGGTGTATGGATATGATCCACTACACAAGTATGGTGAAATATCTATGTTTTTGACATTAAGCTCTAAATATGGTTTTGGTTAAAACATGTATATAAGAAATACCAAAAACCAAACATGTATTTTTCTAAAAGAAAATTCTTTTATAAAAACAAACTAAATTAAGAGTGTGTGTGTGATATATTTACTTGAGCAATCCACCAACTATTCTATCCTTTACATTTTAACTAAAAATAAAATCTTCTAAAACAAACCTAGACACAAGTCTTGATCATGAAGGTCTTCACTTGAAGTCTTCTCATCTTCTTGACTTGGTCCAAACACGATCCAACGAGCTCGATCCTCTTTGAGTACTTGATGTGATCTTGATGCATTAGCTCGCGAATCAAACGGTGCTAGCTCCAAAACATGACTTTAAATCTTTTGTTGAAGCTCCACACCTACTAAGATCTTGATCATAAATCTGTCACTAATTAAAACAAGATCATTAGTACTATAACTACATGAGTTGATCATCATCAAAACTAGAGTGATGGCCTTTGGGCCAACAATCTCCCCTTTTTGATGATGACAAAACTCATGAAGTTATATATGCATGGATTAAAGTAAAGCTTCAAAGAAGCTCCCTCTTAACTCATGCATCACATTAAATAATAAATATGCAATGAATGGCATGTATGCAAATCTAGGAGATAACATGTTTATGAGCATTCATTAAAACAATCAAATCAAATTCTTTTTCTCCTATTTGCAAAAACAAAACATATATGCATAAACACAAAACTTACTCCCCTTTATTCATAAAGGAAGGAAAAACATGCATATATCTCAAATACTTCTCCCCCTTTTGTCAATCATCAACAAAGGGGTTAAAGTAGAAACACAAAAATTTTTCTCCCCCTTTTGTCCGAAACAAAGAACCAATGAAGGGAAAAACACAAATCAATAAATAGTATATGCGATATACATTCAAGAAGAGGAAGACGCTAAGTTAGCTTCCCTACACACATGCATTACATGAAGAAGGGATGACAAGCCTAATTCACATAACACATAGTATGTAATGCATAAGAGGAGATGTGAAGCTCCCCCTACACACGTGTACCGTATAAAGAAGAGTTGTTAAGCTCCTCAATACAAGATACACTCAACATGAATCTATATGTAGAAGAGATGTGAAGCTCTCCTTGCATATAGGCAATATAAATCAAAAATTTTGAATTTTTCTTATCAAACAAAATTTTGAATTCTCTCAATAAAACAAATTTGAATTTTGATATCAATTTTGAAAATGATCAATTGTAAAATAGTGATCAATAGTAAAGTAATGATCAACCATATTGATACCAATTAAAAAACAAATGCATAAGCTTGAAAAATAAGATTTGAATTAAGCTTAGCATAAACAAACTTTGTGCTTTAAAAATGTAAATCAATTTTAACTCAAGCACAAATAACTCATATATATGTATGAAAAATGAGTATATCAATTGAAATTGATACATACATATATAGGAAAAATAAAATATGAGTATATAAAAAATAGAGTCAAATTGATACCAATTGAAATGATTCAATGATACCAATTGAAGCAATAATAGGATCATTGTATAACTCATAAAACATTGAAGAATAAATAACTAGTTAATTAATTTTTGAAAAACTAGTTAAAGATCCTTCAAAAACATGAAACCAAAACATATATTTTTCATGAATCATACCACATACACAAGAATTTACACTCAAAATCAATTAAGCTCATAAACGTGTTCATGAAACCATATCATGACAAAATAAATAAAGTGTGAGTGTTCAAAAAATCATGTAATTAGTATTTTCATGAAAATAGTCATTGAAGCTCAAGGTGATCATAAATATTATTTTATTAAAACAAAACAAAACATGAAAATTCATTTTTCATTAAAACAATAAACTTCTAGGTATATGTATGATTTATCTAAATCTAACAATATGCATACATATCCCAAACATAAAAGAGTCTATCAATAGTATTTGCATGAAGGCAAGAGACTGGGTATATACATTATATTTATTAGATTTGAATTCAAAATACATATACATGAAGTAAAACATGAAAAATAGGCAAAACAAGTATATGAAAGAATCATCAAAACTAGGCTATACATGTGCATATAGTGAGTACAAATGAGCATGAAGTGCAAACATATATGAATCAAATGTTGCTCACTACTTGTACATGTATAAATCCAAGTTTTAATAAAAACTACATTTAAACTAGTATTTACCACATGAAGCACAAAACAACAAAAACATTAACATGCTAGAAATGTCACATATGAAATAAGCATGTAAACTAAACTAGGAGTTTAGAAATAGTTACCAAGCCAATGAACTACTCCAAATCTCCAAACTTGGTGGTTGTCCCACCAAACCTCCTTGATAGCGGTGCATCAAATAAATGTCCTTCAAGTCCATGCAACACCACCAAGGCACCATCCCTCTCATGTTTTGTGAGAGCCCTCACCTACATCAAAAACACACGGTGGGGGTTTTGGTACCCATTTTCTTTGGGTCCTTGGGGGTTAGTCTTGTAAGGACCCCAAACATATTTGTTAGCAAAATTAAAAACATTTATCTTATCATAACAAAATTTTGCTAAATGGCCTTTGCGGCCACAATGTGTACACTTGTACACCTTAGGATGCTTATGTGTAAGTGTATGATCGTGGCGTGCAACATAAGCATATGCATGATGATGTGCATGAGAATGTGGAGCTTGTTTCTTTGAAAACAAAGACTCCAATCTAGTGTGGTTAAATGCACATGTGCTCAAGGTAGAGCTCAAACTATTAATTTTATTTTTCAATAATTTAACTTCATTTTGATCAATAGAAGTGGTGGCATGTAAAGCATGATCAAAAGTATTTTTCTTTTTAGAAACTTTTTCTTTTTCTTTTTCAAAAAATTTTCTCTTCAAAGTAGTGTTTTCTTGAAAAGCAATTTCTTTTTGTTTTTCCACCAAAACAATTTGATTTTTCAAAGACATATTCCCTTCACATAAATCATTCAATTTAGACATTAAGGAAATATTCTCATTTTTCAAATCTTTATTTTCTTTTTCTAAGCATGCAATGTTATTTTTAAAGAATCATTTTCTATATGCATGCAATCAACCTTCTTTTTCAAATTTTTATTTTCTTTCTTAATCATATCATATTTCTCAAGGAGTTGACAAAAAGTTGAAAGCTCATCATATGACATGTTATTATCTTCATCTACCTCGGATTCGGTAGTTATCTCAAGGGGGTTATCCCCTTGGACCATATAGCACAAGTTGAGGTGTTGCTTCCAACGTCCGAATCGCTCCCGGCATAATATAGATCCTTTTCGTCAAGGGAGGTGATGATGTTCCAAGCTACAAAAACCGAATCAACATTAGAAACCCTAGATAAATAATCATCATTTAGGGTTGACTTTAAAGCATGAAGGGCTTTTGCATTAGCCTCAATATTCTTACCATTTAAGCAATAATCATTAGTGATGGCAAGGTAAACATGAATGCCTAGGGCCTTGAGGTACAAGGACATCTTAACCTTCCAAATTTGGATGTTAAGAATGTCAAAAGTTGGTGGAGACATGAAGTCCATGGTGTGTGTACAAATATTGTGATTAGCCTAAAAAGAGGATCTTTAACTCTAGGTTGTAAGACCCAAATTCAGAGCACTTGGCTCTGATACCAATTGTAAGTTCACCTAGAGGGGGGTGAATAGGTGATGGCTAATCTAATGGTCACTTAATGACAAATAATGCGGAATTAAAAATTATTATGACCTAAACTAAACTCTTAAACTAAACACCACGTATAACACAAGAGTGTTGCCGAATTCCCCGTGAAGGGCTCTGGACAAACTCCTCTAGATTCCCCTTGATAAGGGTTGAGGTGCCGCGTTGGCTCTCTTGGTTGAATACAAGTGTTAGCAAACAAGTCCAAGCAAGTATAACAATATGAGCACACAATATATCAAGCATATAAAGATAAACACAATACAAGTATGCAAGATATAAACAAGAGATAGAGAGAGAGAGTGAGCAATCGCAAACATAAGGGATTTGTTTCGAGGTTCGAGCACACTTGCTCTACATCCCCGCCTTCGACACACGAAGGATTTCCACTATAATCGATCCAATGGATCTCTCCTTGGTGCCGCAACACCTACAATCCCTCGGACTCCCTAGTCCCGTACACACGCAAGCCCCACAAGCTTGCCGAGGCCGCACTCAAACAAGAGTTCACAATCGAACTCTAAACCACCGCGAGCACACTTGCCCGCCTCCTCAAGGTACAAAGAAAAGATCTTTGGTGATCACAACACTTTGATCACCTAAAAGCACTCTCACTACAACACTCCTATAGAATGAATAATCAATGGATGCTCAAGTGTTTGTGAGAAAAATAAGGATGAGAATGGTGGTGAAAAACTCAAGCAAATCTCTTTTAATCACTCTTGATAAAAACTCTCCTTTTGATTGGAAATATTTGCTCTTAATCAAGTGGAGGAAAACCTCTAAATAGTCTAGGAAAAACTGGTGAAAACCCACTTGAAAATCTTAGTCAAAAAAATGTCCAAACCCCCAAATTTATAGGGCTAGAAAAACTAGCTGTTGGGGTCTGTCAGACCTGACGGTCGACCGTCCGGTCGACCGCCAACGGTCAGAAATCCGACCGTTGGAGCTACCGGTCGACCGCGCGGTCGACCGCCCAGATACAGAGAGCAAGGCTCTCTGGTCCGGTCGACCGTCCCGGTCGGCCGACCCACTGTGCTGCCAGACGTGCACAGCTCTGTGCACGTCGGTCGACCGCAAGGTCGACCGGCCCTTGGTGCGGTCGGCCGTGCGGTCGACCGACTGGCCTGTCAGCCAGCTCTGGGTCAGAAAAGTTTAAGGGATAAAAACTTGGTCTTTTGATTGAAATAAAATCCCATGAAATATTGAAAAATCTGCAAAAATAGTTTTATCAATATACTTTGATACACAAACATGCTTGCACAAAATCAAGGCATGTTACAAAAGATTTGGACTATTTTGTAACTTGGAAATATTGGTTCAAATGAAAACAGTATTTTTCAAAAAGATTTTTTCAAAACTTGTTTTTCCAAAACATCTCCAAATACAAAAATAAGATATTCTAAACACTTTAAAGCATATGGGTATGGATATGATCCACTACACAAGTATGGTGAAATATCTATGTTTTTGACATTAAGCTCTAAATATGGTTTTGATTAAAACATGTATATAAGAAATACCAAAAGCCAAACATGTATTTTCTAAAAGAAAATTCTTTTATAAAAACAAACTAAATCAAGAGTGTGTGTGTGATATATCTACTTGAGCAATCCACCAACTATTTTATCCTTTACATTTTAACTAAAAACAAAATCTTCTAAAACAAACCTAGACACAAGTCTTGATCATGAAGGTCTTCACTTGAAGTCTTCTCATCTTCTTGACTTGGTCCAAACACGATCCAACGAGCTCGACTCCTCTTGAGTACTTGATGTGATCTTGATGCATTAGCTCGCGAATCAAACGGTGCTAGCTCCAAAACATGACTTTAAATCCTTTGTTGAAGCTCCACACCTACTAAGATCTTGATCATAAATCTGTCACTAATTAAACACAAGATCATTAGTACTATAACTACATGAGTTGATCATCATCAAAACTAGAGTGATGGGCCTTTGGGCCAACATCCATCTATCAATTTCAAATAACAACTTTCAATAATATACTTCTGATGATAAATTACAGTATATAGAACAGCATGTAAATGTTTAACTGTTACCTTATATCACACTCATGCATATTTATTTTATATCTTCCAATGTAATGCATGTATGATATTAGTGATGTCTTGAGTTCTATATATGTATATGTTTTTGCGTCCTTCTCTTTTTTTTATTGGTCACTCACTAGGTCGCTTATTGACGATCCTGCTCATTTTCAGGTTTAGAAGCTCCTCAAGACCATGAGTACTTCAAGCACATGGTAGAACTTCAGGGCTAGTGTTTCATCCAGTTTTAACTGTGAGGATCTTATGTTTTATGTATTTTGTTTTCCTTAATGTAATAATGCAGACCTTTGTGACATTTTGTACTTGTGTAATAAAGCTGGAATATGCAATAACTTTTGTGTATTAAACTTTCTTGTATTGAGGCTTAGCCTATTAATAATATAATACGCCGCCGGCTCTCTCGCACACCCGCAATCGTGTATTTTGGTTAGCGGCTGACATAGATAGACCGAGAAAAGTGTTAGTACAATGTATAAGAAAGTATGACGAATTCTCTCACATTCGGATTTAAAAACAAAAGACAAATTAGCAGAAGGCACAAAATGTAAATCATTAAAAAAGTTTAGAATTGTGATATGTAATTGTGAAATGCCACTCAGGAGGCACAATGAAACATTACCAACAAGAAAAAACAATATAACATTGGCCATTGATTAATGAGTATTTTATGATGGTACATTTTGGGTCCTTCAGGAATAGCTTGTGAATAATTTTCAAATTCATGGAATAGTTCGACGACCAGTGAAGGACTCATTCGGCCTCAGAGTAATTTAGAAATGTCACTTGACCACTGTACAATTTGCAGGACATCCAAAGATTATGTACGAGAAAATAGCTATAACACATTGAAATTTTCCAACATTTTGAGATAGAATTTTAATTCTTTTCTTATCTGAACAGACAGGAGAAAAAAGAAAACATCGAGTGCATGGATTGCTGCCATTGTTGCACCTGTTCTTGGAGCAGTGCTTTTGGGCCCTTTTCTATACTGCCTGTGGTGGAGACTGAGAAAGAAAAATGGTAGATATATAATCAATGTTTTAATCTAAAAAATTATGTTCTAAGGATGTGGTTATTAAGTATCCTCGCTCATTCTTTCTTCCAGAGAGAGGCGATCGGTTCAGTGATCTCTCCTTTTATCATCCGACCCGGATTTGCCCTATTGGATCTGGTTATTATACTAGCAGCCACAAGTAACTTTTCTGAAGGGAATAAAATCGGGGAAGGTGGCTTTGGTCCCGTTTATAAGGTACTGGAGACTAACCCATGAGCTGGTTCCATTAGATCTTTGCTGTGTCCTAATCAATTGCTCATGCAAACTTCTTCTCAGGGCACAATGCATGATGGAAAGGAAATCGCAGTCAAGAAGCTGTCAAAAAAATCCAAGCATGGTGATGCTGAATTCAAGAACGAGGTGAAACTAATAGCAAAACTTCATCATCGAAATCTTGTTAAGATGTTGGGTTGCTGCATTGAGAGAGGAGAAAAATTGCTCGTTTATGAATTTCTGCGCAATGGAAGTCTGGATGCCTTTCTATTCAGTTAGTGGTTTCATTTTTACATTCCACAGGAACTCTATGTACAATAAAAGCCTTCATACTTTTCAATTTTGGTCAGTTTTATCTGTCACAGTAATACAATATTATTCCTATTAATTTTAGATCCCGATA
The DNA here is from genome assembly GCA_038442645.1 of Agave tequilana. Lineage (NCBI taxonomy): Eukaryota > Viridiplantae > Streptophyta > Magnoliopsida > Asparagales > Asparagaceae > Agave > Agave tequilana. The sequence continues at coordinate 9,807 of JAVJIF010023299.1, forward strand.
AGCGTGCTCAGCTGGATTGGAACAGAAGAGTACAGATCATTGCAGGAATTGCAGGGGTCTTCTCTACCTTCATGAGGACTCAAGACTAGCGGTAATTCACAGGGATCTTAAAGCTAGCAATGTGTTGTTGGATAATGAGATGAATCCAAAGATATCAGATTTTGGCTTGGCAAAGATTTCTGGCTCGGATGAAAGTGAAGCTAATACTAATAGAATTGTTGAAACTTAGTAAGTGAATCAAATATGCTAAAGTGATAATGATTTTTGTTACCAGAACTCTTTTGATGCAAAACAGTGGATACATGGCGCCAGAATGTGCAATGGATTGTCTTTTCTCCATGAAGTCTGATGTCTACAGCTTTGGAGTTCTCTTACTGGAGATCACAAGCGGGGAAAAGAATGGCCGCTCACATTTTGAAAGATTTGGCCAGACCCTTCCCAGACGTGTGAGTTTTTTTTCCTATGCTTTGCTAATTTCTAGGATAAGTGCCTATATGGATTAGATGCTAGCATCGATACTCGACAAACATGAACAACTGGATGTTTTACACAGATCATTTATTTAACAAATTTCAAAGAAATTGATCTCCCATCCATTTGTCTATTAGACACTACAAGACGTGAATATTGAAGTTCGCAAGTGCAGAAAGTTATGTACAGTATGATTCAAGTTAAAACAACTATGAACTGCACTATAACAAGATTGACCAGTAGAATAAGGACTACCCACTAAAATTACACTTTAAATAACTCTGAGCTGTACTTGTAGGCATGGAAGCTGTGGAACGCGGGCAATGAGATGGACCTGGTCGATTCACTGCTAGAATGCACATATCCAGCAAATGAGGCAATGACGTGCATCCCTATTGGGTTGTCTGTCCAAGAAATTTCAGAGGGAAGACCCACCATGTCTTCAGTGGTTCACATGTTACGGAGTAATGAATGGTCACCCCCCAGCCTACACAACCCCCAACATTTATTAGACGGAGGCCACCGGCGTCAGAGTTTTCATCAAATACTCATTCTACTGCTCACTCTATCAATGAGCTGACACAAAGTATTGTTGATCCCAGGTGATATATTCATTTCATCAAACTATGTCATGTTAATCTCACGTTAAGGTGGCCCACTTAACCTTGGTTAATTAATTGGATTCCTAATTAAGGTTAACTGATATTAAAGATGCCCATATTAAGTCACATTTATATAGTTTATATAATCTCTTGAGATATAAGGGTACCATGATGGATGGTTTTATTTCAAGGGTTTATTTGCAAATGTGTGACCCACTTTCTCCTCCTGCAAAGAAATACAAAACTCTCCCTCATTTTTGAGGACCCATCAGTGAAAGATTTTCCAAAGGTTTGTGCAAGGAAAAGGAGACAGAGAAAAAGCAGGTTATTTGCATTAGGGTTTGCAGGATCAAAGGAAGGAATCGAGATCTTCTTCAACCTTCATCTATTGTTCATCAATGGCTTCAGGTATGGGAATTTAAAGTATATGTGTTTTGATTCCGTATTCAATTCTTGAGATGATTGATTCTAAATTCATGGCTGTTAATCCGCATTAAGTTTATTTTAATTCTTACATTTGGTATCAGAGTCGTGTTTAGAATCAATACATCTTGGATTAAGGATTATGGTAAATTAGGGTTTTTGATTGACAATTCATAGAAATCAACTTTTTGATCCTTTAATTGTAGAATTAGTAGAGGATTACATAACCCTAATATCCTGTTCATACTCCTCTAATTGTACAATCAATTGGGATCAAAATTCAGGAATTAGAAACCCTAATTTTTCCCTAATTTTGGATTAAATCGATTAAGCAGAAACTGCCTTTGATAACTGCTTCATCGATTATTAGTCGACTAGCCCGAAACACTAGTCGACTAATTCCCTTTTCCAGAAAGTTAAAAGTCTCTGTTTCGATACAGTAGTCGACTTGAAATTTAGTTGACATTTTGAGTAGTCGACTAATTAGGGTATAGTCGACTAATCAATTTGCCCAAGTCGACTAACAGAGTGACCCGAAAGTTAAGAGGACTCTGTTGACTTCAGGAGTCGACTAATAATATGTGAAGTCGACTGATAAAATTTGTAGTCGACTAATTATATGGGTATAGTCGACTAACTTTTCCTTGCCCTAGTCGACTAGACCTAAATGTATAGTCGACTTGACTTGGCCCAAGTCGACTAGTCTTTCCTTGTAGTCGACTAATGGTTGTTTATAATCAATCATTAAAGTATATTACACATTTAAGTTATTGTGTTAATATTGATTGATGTTGGTCAAGTAATAGAATTGAAGTATTATAGTATTACTCAAATAAAAGATTAGAGAATATTATTGGTTAGTTTTGTATTCATATGGCTTATTGATTTAGTAGTTGCCAAAGTGACCTATGTTAGTAAACCTTATGAATATGAAACTACATAAAAGACTTGTCAATGTAAGTGACATTAAAGACAATAATACTCTCGATGGCGGTTCTAGTTAGGAGATTGGGACTGACCCAAAGGAAAGTCTCTTTCAAATAATTATGAACCGGGGTAGGGTAGTGTAATTTATGCAACTTAGTGGTGTAGAAGTGGATACCCAAAGGTAACATGACTTACTGTCTAAGTAGCATAAATTATATTAGACCTACATAGGTGATAAAGAGTCTCACCTAAAGAGTGAACACGAGATATG
>JAVJIF010023299.1:17500-38715 GCA_038442645.1 Agave tequilana
ATGTGTTTTGATTCCGTATTCAATTCTTGAGATGATTGATTCTAAATTCATGGCAGTTAATCCGCATTAAGTTTATTTTAATTCTTACATGTCAATGTAATGCAGATAAGTACCATAGTCTAGCCATGGAAACCTTATGAGAAAGAGAAATCAAAGAAACTAGTCAGTTTTCTGGTGTTAATGTTTTTAGGGATCACAAATTTGATGGTTTGGTGTTAATGTAATTATCCTTTCGACAGTCTCCATCTTCCGAGTGAAAATACATTTTTACGGCACAAATCAAGTTCATTTTGGCCAGCCCATGTCCTAGCAACTCAACTCTAGTCCTAAGTTCCCAACACCATATCTCCAACCACTTTGTACACAGATGGTACATAATGCAGGTATTTAAACCATATCAAACAATTCTCCCTTATCTTACCTTAATTGATACCATGACCAAGTTCTTACAGCTGCTCTCATTTCTTATCTAATTTTATCCTATTGTCACTTATCCATCAACATCGCATTTTCTGGACTTGCTCTAGATTTCTTATGTCTTGTAAATTTTTCCTTCAAATTTGAGGATATCCTCACATAGTATCAGTACTATGAAGAATTTACCAACTTTAACCATAGAAATTATCAACTTCTTCACCTCCTCATATAATATTATATCACTTTGTACACACACGGTACATAATGCAGGCATTCAAACCATATCAAAGAATTCTCCCTTATCTTAATTTAATTGACGACACGTCTAAGTTCTTACTACTGCACTCATTTCTTATCTAATTTTATCTTATTGTCACTTATCCATCAACATTCTCATTTTCTGGACTTGTTCTATATTTCTTATGTCTTGTAAATTTTTCCTTCAAGTTTGAGGATAGTCTCACATAGTATCAGTACTATGAAGAACTTACCAACTTCTACTATAGAAATTATGAACGTCTTCACTCTTCTCATATAATATTATATCACTTTGTACACAGATGGTACATAATGCAGGCATTCAAATCATATCAAACAATTCTCCCTAATCTTACCTTAATTGACACCACGTCTAAGTTCTTACTACTGCACTCATTTCTTATCTAATTTTATCCTATTGTCACTTATCCATCAACATTCTCATTTTCTAGACTTGCTCTAGATTTCTTAAATTTTTCCTTCAAGTTTGAGGATTTTCTCACATAGTATCAGTACTATGAAGAACTTACCAACTTTAACCATAGAAATTATCAACTTCTTCACTCTCCTTATATAATATTATATCACTTTTATACATAGATGGTACATAATGCAGGCATTCAAACCATATCAAACAATTCTCCCTTACCTTAATTGACGCCACGTCTAAGTTCTTACTACTGCACTCATATCTTATCTAATTTTATCCTGTTGTCACTTATCCATCAATTTTCTCATTTTCTGGATTTTCTCAAGATTTCTTATGTCTTATAAATCTATTTCTTTCAAGTTTGAGGATATTCTCACATTGTATCAGTACTATGAAGAACTTACCAACTCTAACCATATAAATTATCAACTTCTTCACTCTCCTCATATAATATTATATTACTTTGTGCGCAGATGGTGCATAATGCAAGCATTCAAAGCATATCAAACAATTCTCCCTTATCTTACCTTAATTGATGCCACGTCTAAGTTCTTACTACTGCACTCATTTCTTATCTAATTTTATCCTATTGTCACTTATCCATCAACATTCCCATTTTCTGGACTTGCTCTAGATTTTTTATGCCTTGTAAATTTTTCCTTCAAGTTTGAAGATATTCTCACATATTATCAGCACTATGAAGAACTTGCCAACTTTTACCATAGAAATTATCAACTTCTTCACTCTCCTCATATAATATTATATCATGGGCAAACAACATACGTCGTGGGACCTCATCCGAAGGCATCTATCACTAATGCAAGTTTTTAGCAACTGATGAGAAAAATATATGTTCTCATGGTCATTTTCCTTTTAGGTCCCTTTAAGTAAAAGAATTTCTGAAGCTGTTATTCATTTTGATTTCCTTTTCCTTGCTCTACTTGTAACATGATTGTACAGGAAAAATAAAGAAAATGTGGTCCTCTTGTTTCATTATAACAAGCTTATATAGGGAAATTTCTCTGTGATGAAACTATTGCCTGAATTTCATTTAGGGGTAATTGCAAAATGTGTCTAGGCTTGAAGAAATCTCAAATTGGTGCCAAACTTTAATTTTCTCAAAATGGGTACCTATTGTTACTTTATGTTAGTGGCTGTTAGTTTTGGACCCACATTAACATGTGTTATACATGCCAGTTAATTTTAAGACCAATTTACTCTTCTTTCCCCTCTCTCTATCTAATGTGGGAGAGTAGGGCAACAAATAACATGATTTTCAGATTGACTTCCAGTTGAATTCCTGAAAGGATAAGATTTCTGAAGGCTTCTTTACGTAGGAAACCTAAAGGAATTCTTTAAGTTTATTTTATTTTATTCTCTTAGTATTAGAATTAATTTTCTTAAAAGGTTTAGGACTCTTTTAATTCTTTTTGTTTTCATTTAAAAATATGTATAGTTTCCAAGTAGGAGTAGTATTATTTTTTAGCCTATAAACGGTCATTGTGTTCTTTGTTTTAGATTCAACTTTATTCAGCTTTTGATTAATAAAATTGAGTTTATCTCTCCAATTACTTGTGGATCGAGTTGTTATCTTTTGTTTCGTGGATTCAAGTAAATTTCTCGTGATTCGAGTGTCATGCTCATGGATTCGAGTACTTTCCTACCTGAAGATCGATTCAGGGTTTGTTGGTGCTAGAAAGAGATCTAACCGGCGTCATTCACTTTCCCGCTCCACATCAATTGGTATCAGAGGTTCAACAACTTTCCGACAATGGCAGGAGGCAATGATGGATTGCAAAGCCTATCCATAAGAATGGTCACTGCTGGAAGGAGTGACGGTACTATCAAATCTACCATGGATCGTCTGGCCTAAGCGACTGAAAGGATGTCTCTCAAGATTGATAATCGAAGTCTAGCTGATGATATGTATCAAAACAGACATGATTGTAAATCGAATCAACCACCACCATATTAACCACTACCACATCATCCACCACTAAGGTATCCTTCACAACATCCTTAATTTAGTGAATTTTTCTACAAAGAGGAATTATGAAATCTCAACTATCAATAAAATAATGTTAAAGATTATTATGAATATAAAAGAATTGTCCATGGAAGGCGAGGTGGTTCGCTAATCCTAACTCTAATAGGAGAGACGGATTTTTTAACTCTAATAGGAGAGACATGCTTCTTAACTTTATCTGTGACAAAAGAGGAGGACACTCAAATCATTATGAGTTTGGGATCCCTTCTTTTAATGAGACTCTTAATATTGAGTCATTCTTACCTTGGATTAATAACGGTGATAAGCTATTTGACATGGAGTATATTCTCATGGAAGACCATGTCAATTTTGTGACCTACAAAAGTAAAGGAAAGGCAGCGACATGATGTAATCAATTGCAAAACATTTGTATGTTCTAAGGCAATCACCTATAAGAACTTGACGACAGGTGAAACGACTTTTACAAGCTCATAGTCTTGCTTTGGAGAAGAAGAGATAGAGATTTAATTCCACCTGTCATCAGATCTTATTTGTCGAACAAAACCGCAGAGCAACAACAGGAACCACAAATTAAGGGGCAATCAGTGAAGAGAGATTCATCAGTGACTGATATGTCTGTAACCAACAATCAGATGAGTGGCCATGATATTCAAACTGATATTGTTTCCTTCAGACCCTCAAGCAACTGTTAGGGAAGCAAAATCCTTCGATGATAACACTTTGGTTATGAAGCCTATTCCATCTATCCAAGAGCCTACAGAAGAAGAGAAGCCTATGTTCATATCATATGCAATCAATGTGAGTTCATTATGGGATCAGAGGAAACAAAGAAAAACCTTGATTTAGTTAACAAAGAAGAAGTTTCTCCAACCGCTAAAGTTTTGAGGAGATAGGCCAATCATTGGAAGCATACAAAAGAGTTGTGTACGACAAGATTTTGGAAATATTACCATCCATGAAAGATCATCAGCATCATAGTACATTTATTTTTCATGATTTCGAAGATCCTTTCATGCAGAAGGATAGTGCTCGAAATGCAAGCTTTCAATTTTTCAAGTTCATATCATCTACTATTGACACATGAGCTCGGCGAAAGCATAATCCATCATTGACCTACAACTATAAGGAGATGTATAACTTATCGAGTTACAAGTGAAAAAGATTCAGATCTTCTAAGATGATGCCTTTTATTCCATGTAACACGACTATAGGTATTCTAAACGGTGTGTGCCAAGTTTTATCGATAATTGCACTTTCGAAGCTCTTTGAGGCAGATCAAGATTTTGGGATCATACTTTTTTTTAGGCAGAGTTTGCTAAAGATGACATCATTCATGGTTCGATTGGAACTCGAGGGTGAGTTCTTTTGAACAGGGAGGGACTCATGTAGGAGAGCAGGACAAAAACAGCAGGATTTTCAGATTGACTTCTCGTTGGATTTCTAAAAGGAAAAAGATTTCTGAAGGCTTTTTTAATTAGGAAATCTAAAGAAATTATTTAAGTTATTTATATTTATTCTCTTAGGATTAGAATTAGTTTTATAAAGGATTAGGATTAATTAGTTTTATTAAAGGATTAGGATTCTTTTAATTTTTTTTTTTTCTTTTAGAAATATATTATAGTTTTCAAGTAGGAGTAGTATTCTTTTTGTAAGCTTATAAAAGTCCATTATATTCTCTGTTTTATATTCAACTATTATTCAATTTTGATTATAAAATTGAGTTTATCTCTCAAATTGCTTGTGGATTTGAGTTATTATCTCTTTCTCGTAGATTCAAGTAAATTGCTCATGGATTCGAGTGTCATGCCCATAGATTCGTGTACTTTCTATCTGAAGATCATTTCAGGGCTCGTTGGTGCTAAAACGAGATCTACTCAGCATCATTTGCTTCTTGCTCTGCGTCACTCTCTCTCCCCCTCCCCATTGGTCTCATTAGATCTCTCTCCTTTCTGTTGGCCCAGAGGCTCTTCACTCTAGTTTTGATGATGATTAACTCATATAGTTATAATTCACTAATAATCTTGTGATATTTAGTTTCAAATATTTGATCAAGATATTTGTGGGTGTTTAGCTTCAACAAAGGAGTTTTGGAGCTTAAACATGGTGATTCAAGAGCTCGCGCGTCAAGATCGCATATAGCACTCGGTTGGAGTCAAGCTCGTTGGGTCGTGTTTTGATCGAGTCGACTTGGAGAAGGAGTTCTACAAGAAGATCTTGATTTGTGTAGTTTAAGTTGTTTAGATCTTGTGTAAAGATTAGATAATGTTGATATGCTTAAATTCACATACACACAAGTTTTTAAAGTTTATTGGTTTTGATTTTCGGTTAACTAGTTTTGGATTTCATGTCAAAAATATAGATATAAATCTTTATATGTATATTGGATTCTATCCATATACAATATGCTTCAGATTTGTTTCAATATCATGTTTTTGTATTTTATATGAGTTTTGGAGAAAACGGTTTTCTATTTCAAAAATTCAAGTTTTGGAAAATACGGATTTTGTATTTAAGCCAAATTTCAATATCACAAAAATGGTTCAAATTGTTTGTAATATGTGTTAAATTTTTGTCACACATATTTGTATTTTAAAGATAATATAAGAACTCATTTTTGTGAAATTTATGTGATTTTATGAGATTTAATTGGTAATAAAATGACAAGTTTTTTAATCCTAAAATCCTGCCAGTTTTGCTCTGGCGGTCGACCGGACCAAGAGCCGGTTGACCGGCACAGTCGACCGATGTGCACGAGGACGTGCACAAAGGTCAGCCATTCGGCCGGTCGACCGGGCGGTCGACCGACTTAAAGCACCCCACTCTCGGGTGGGGGGGCCGATCGACCGAGCGGTCGACCGTAGGCTTTGGCCCGGCCGACCGGGCGGTCGACCGCTGGCTCAACGGTCAGAAAAGTGACCATTGGCTGGTCGACCGGAAGGGCAATTCTGCCCTTTCAGCTGCCAACGGGCAGATTTTTTGGTGGGTTATAAATACCCCATTCTTTGGCTGATTTCACTAACACTTGAGAAGAGAAAATTTTATATCTTTCAAGTGTTTTTCAGCAAGAGTTTTTGATGTTAAAAGATTTATTTTTATTTATTTTTAAAGCGTTGGAAATTTCAAAGAAAATAGAGTCTTTTGGGAATTAGTTTTGATCTTGATTTCAATATCTATCTGGAGATTTTCTCAAGTATTTTTCTTTGTTCCAAACACTTTATTTTCTCACACTTGAGCTATCATATCTATCCTATCTATTAGGATCTTTTTTTGTGAGAAAGAATTGGTTTGTGGCCTTTGTGATCACCTAGAGTTATAAACCTCTTTTATTTGAGATTGTGAGTATCCCTCTTGTGTAGAGGTGATTGTGGAGGTTGTGTTGGTATCCCTCTAAGTGTAGAGATGATTGTGGCTGGAGTGTTGTCTTTGAGCCTTATCCCTCAAGTGTGAGGTGATTCTTATTTGGCTAAGTGTCCATCCCTCTAAGTGTAGAGGTGACTGTTGTTGTGCCTTACCTCTTGTGTAGAGGTTGTATTATTTGAGAGAGGAGTTGTGTACTCCAAAATTGTATTACCCAAATCCTTAGTGGAGGTTCCCTGCATGGGAAGTCCTGTGTGGACGATTTAGTGAAAATCTTTCTGTGTGACGGTGGGGACGTAGAGCTGGGTGCTCGAACCTCGAAACATATCTTGTGTTTACGTTTGATCCACTATCTTTAAACTCTCTCTTATTTACATTGTGCATTTCATCATATTGGTCATATCATATATATACTTGGTTTTGTTTGTGTGCCATACTTGTGTTCAACCAAGAAAGCTTCATATAGCACCTCAACTCTTATTTAGAGAAATTTAGAGGAGATAGTCCAGAGCCTTTCACCGGGAATTCGGCTACACTCTTTAGTTACACTAAGTGTGTTGCAATTAGTGTTTAATTCCTCATTATTTGTCATTAGATTAGCTATATACCTATTCACCCCCTCTAGGTGTACTTACAATGGTATCAGAGCCTAAGCTCCTGATATTAGGTTTAACCACGTAGGGGTGAGATCTTGGTTTGCTAATCTAGTTTTGCATTTGCACACTTATTTGTTTGCACACACTCATGGACTTCAAGACCCCTCCCATGTATAATACTTTCAACATTGATGTTTGGAAAGTTAGGATGTCCATGTACCTCAAAACCCTAGGTTTGCATGTTTTCCTTGCCGCTACCAAGAAATTCTATCTTGATAATAGCAAGCATATAGAGGCCAATGCACAAGCCTAGAGGCACTTAGGCAATCATTAAGTAAAGAATATCTATGTATGATTTCTCATTGTGATTTCGCTTTTGTAGTGTGGAACACTTTGACCTCTCTAAAACTTCAAACGCCAAACTATGTAGAGGAGAAATCTAGTGGAGACGAGTCCGACCAATATTGCTACATGGTCCAAGGGAATGACTTCTTTGAGGTAAACTCGGACACTCAACTAGATGATAGTGCTAGTTCTTCATGTGATGATTATATTGATGCTGATGCTTTGAATGAAGAATTCTCTATTATGTGTGAAAATCTTTTAGAGAAATATAAAATTTTGAAAAAGAAAAGTCTTAAAATAAAAGAAGAAAATAAGGATTTGTTTTCTAAATTTGATATTATTTTGAAAGAGAGGGATGAGATTTCAAATGAAAGGGACTTTTTAAAATCCCAACTTGAATTTGCTCTAGATGAAAGTAAAATTTGAAAAGTAAAAGTAATTATAATAATATTTTGAAGAAAAATGAGATCTTGACTTCAAAACTTGATTATGTTTTAAAAGAGAATGAATCATTGAAAAACAAAATTGCTTCTATTTCAAAGGATTTGGATATTGTTTCAAAAGAAATAAATCTTTACAAAATAATTTTTGTTTACATGTTTGCCATGCAAATATAGCTTCACCATCTAGTATTGCATGCTCCACTTTGTCTTCTAATATTAAAAATGATATTTGTGTTTTGAAGAAAAGTGTAGATTGTTTGAGCTTCATTTTGAGCCAATGTGCCATGAACCACACACGGTTGGAATCCAGTTTTCGCAAGAAACACGTTCCAAATATACATGCATACAAACCATGACATACACATGCTCCTCACATTCATACACATAACACTATGTATGCTCATGTGTACACTTGTACACATTGTGAAAGTGAGGGCCACCTTACAAAATTTTATTATGATAGAATAAATGATTCAAATTTTGCAAATACATTTATTTGGGTTAGGAAAGGTGCTAACCCTCATGGACCCAATAGAGTATGGGTACCAAAAATCACTTCTATTTTATTTGATATAGGTGTAGGCTCTCACTTGACGTGAGGGCATTGGTGCCTTGAAGTGAATGCGTTCCGAGCTATATGGTGACACTTTTTGGATGCATCACTTTCAAGAAAGTTTGGTGGGAGGACCACCTTGATTTGGAGATATAGAGATAAGCCCTAATGGTTTTGGTAACATCTCTAAACTCCTATTTATGTTTACATGCTTTAATATTATTGATTTTTAGCATGTTTTAGTTTTTCATGGTTAGTATATTAAATGCCATGATAATTAGACTTGTGATATACATATGTAGTATTTTTGAGATATACCCATAATTTATATGGACCCATATTTTGTGTTCTTACTTTATTTTGCTATGTTGTATATCATAGATCTAAGACATGTGCATTTACTAAATGATCATATTGATTTATGTGTTGTTTTTATACTTAATGTTTTGATTACATTTTAAGATGTAGTTTTCATTGAAAATTGTGTGTATACTTGTACAACTAGTGGGCCACATTTGATTCTTTATATATTTGTGCTAACTTGCTCATTTGTACACATTAGATGTACTAGTATAGCCTAGTTTTGATGATTCGTACATTTTGACTTGTATTCTCTATTTTTGGACATGTTTTCATATTTTTGCTTAGCTTCATGTATATATTAATTTTGTCAAAACTATTGGATATACATGTATACCCTTGAGTCCTTTGCCTTTCATGCAAAATTTCTTTATGGACTCAATTGTGTTTGGATATGTATGTATACTTCTAGTTTAGATAAAACATACATATACCTTGAAGCCTATTTATTTTTGATGATTTGGTTTCATGTTTTTGATAAAGAATTTCATATGAGCCTTATTGTCTATTTTCATGACTATGCTTTTCACATAATACTTGTACACTCATATTACTTGATGTTTTCTCATGACTTTATTTTCATGAGTTCTATATGGGCTTTATAAACTTTGAGTGTCAATTGTTGAGTAATTTTCATATTTTTATGGATATATTCTTATTTTATTCCTTCCTTGAAGGATTCATATTAGTTTTCAAGATTATCATAAAACTAGTTGCGTTATTCTAAGGTTTGGTAGAGTTTTCAATTATGATAAATTATTTTCAAACTTATTTTTAAAAACCCCAACCCATTAAAGGGCGTTTGGTTGGGCGACCATACCTTATATGCTCAAATTGAAAATCATTTTAACATGTGCATGGGTGGTAGGTATGAGTTATACATTTGCTCCTCATTATATTTTCATTGGTATGACAATTAATATCTTTATGTATACTCATATATATTTTCTATATATGTATGCTTCAAACTTCAAATAATATCAATTTCGATTGCTATTTATATTTTTCATACATACATATATGTTTTGATTGTGCTTACTATATCTTTACATCTTAAAGCACAAATTATGTTTATGCTAAGCTTGATTTACTCCTTAATGACAATTATTTTTCAATTGGTATCTTTACAAGCTTACGCATGGTTTTCATTAGTATTTCATAAAGGGAGAGAAAATCATGTTTTAACTTTCAATCGGTTTTAATTTTCAATTGGTATTTCACTCCCACTCTATATGATGAAAAATGATATTGATATCTTACTTTTCAATTGATATCCTATGCTTCTAATGAAAAATATTTTCAATTGGTATATGCTAAACATTTTCAATATTGGTATAAAAAATCTTAAATTGATATTATTCTCTATTTGGTATCTTTATTGCAAAATGATTTGTTTAACCAGAAAGGATTGATTTATGTTTTTCAATTGGCATCTATATTGAATTACGTTGTGTTTATCTAAAATTTAGTTTTCACTTTCAATTGGTATCAAACTTACAATTGATATATATATACTTACCATTGATATCAAAATTATAAACTATTTTAAATTGGTACTAATATTCACAATTGGTATCAAACATGAAAAATGTGTCATTTTCTATTGGTACTAAATTTTTCAAAATACTTTCAATTGATATTAATATTTACAATTGGTATCAAGTTTTATAATATATATCTTTCAATTGGTGTCAAAAGTTTACAAGATATTTTCAATTGGTATCTTTTGATATATTAAAAAAAAAAATTTGTTTACTTACAATTGGTATCATATTTTGGTATCTTAAAAATTTTTGTTTATTTTCTATTGGTATGAGAAATTGGTTTCATAATGTTTTGGTATTTATTACTTATATGCAAGGGAAGCTTAACATCTTCTCTCTATATATAGATTCATGTTGAATGTATCTCATATTGAGGAGCTTGACCGCTTTTTCTTATGTCTTACATGTGTATAGTAGGAGCTTCACATCTCCTTTTATATATTGTATAGTATGCTTTATGTGGTTAGAGTTTAGTCATCTCTTTTCATATAAATGCATGTATGCAGGGGGAGTTAACTTTACATCCCTCATCTTCATGAATATATATAGCATATATAACTTTATTGTTTGGTTTGACAAAAAGGGGAGTAGTATTCTTTATGCCCCTTATTGTTTGTTTGGAGTTTTTATTTATACCCCTTTGTTGATGAATTGACAAAAAGGGGAGAGAGATTTTAGAGTTTTATATGCATGTATATGCATGTTTAAGCATGTTTCCAAAAGGAAGAGATATTCCTTATTTTATATGCATGACATATTTTGTTTATTTCCTTATTTTGTATATGAATTGACAAAATGGGGGAGAAAAGAATCTTGAGACTTTATATGCATGTCTATTTTTTCCATTGGTATCAAAGCATATGCATATATGTGTTGTTTGGTTTATGAGCATTTCATTGTATATATTTATGTTTATTGCTATGCATGAGTTAAGGAGGAGCTTCTATGAAACTTATCTTTAATCCATGCATATATAACTCCATGAGTTTTATCATCATCAAAAAGGGGAAGATTGTTGGCCCAAAGGCCCTTCACTCTAGTTTTGATGATTATTAACTCATGTAGTTATAGTTTCACTAATAATCTTGTGATATTTAGTTTCAGATATTTGATCAAGATATTAGTAGGTATTTAGCTTCAATAAAGGAGTTTTGAAGCTTAAACATGGTGATTTAAGAGCTCGCGCGTCAAGATCACATATAGCACTCAGTTGGAGTCAAGCTCGTTGGATCGTGTTTAGATCGAGTCGACTTGGAGAAGGAGTTCTACAAGAAGATCTCGATTATTTAGTTTAAGATGTTTAGATCTTGTGAAAAGATTAGATAGTGTTGATATGCTCAAGTTCACATACACACACAAGTTTTTAAAGTTTATTGGTTTTAGTTTTCGGTGTAACCGGTTTTGGATTTAATATCAAAAACATAGATATAAATCTTTATATGTATATTAGATTCTATCCATATACAATATGCTTCAAATTTGTTTCAATATCATATTTTTATATTTACATGAGTTTGGAGAGAAACAGTTTTCCATTTCAAAAATTCGAGTTTTGAAAAATGCGGATTTTGTATTTAAGTCAAATTTCAATATCACAAAATGGTTCAAATTGTTTGCAATATGTGTTGAAATTTTGTCACACATATTTGTATTTCAAAGATAATATAAGAACTTATTTTTGTGGAATTTATGTTATTTTATGAGATTTAATTGGTAATAAAATGACAAGTTTTTTAATCCTAAAATCCTGCCATTTTTGCTCTAGCGGTCGACCGGACGGTCGATCGGACCAAGAGCTGGTCGACTGGCACGGTCGACCGATGTGCACAAGAACGTGCACAAAGGGGTACCATTCGGCCGATCGACCGGGCGGCCGACCGACTGAAAGCACCCCACCCACTCGGGTGGGGGCGGGTGGGGCGCGGTCGGGGTGGTCGACCGTAGGCTTTGGCTCGGTCGACCGCTGGCTCAACGGTCAGAAAAGTGACCGTTGGTCGGTCGACAGGAAGGGCAATTCTGCCCTTTCCAGCTGCCAACGGGCAGATTTTTTGGTGGGTTATAAATACCCCATTCTTTGACTGATTTCACTAAGATTTAAGAAGAGAAAATTTTATATCCTTCAAGTGTTTTTCAGTAAGAGTTTTTGGTGTTAAAAGATTTACTTTTATTTATTTTTAAAGTGTTGGAAATTTCAAAGAAAATAGAGTCTTTTGGGAATTGGTTTTTGATCTTGATTTCAATATCTATTTGGAGATTTTCCTAAGTGTTTTTCTTTGTTCCAAATACTTTATTTTCTCACACTTGAGCTATCATATCTATCCTATCTATTAGGATCTTGTTTTGTGAGAAAGAATTGGTTTGTGGTCTTGTGATCACCTAGAGTTGTAAGCCTCTTTTATTTAAGATTGTGAGTATCCCTCTTGTATAGAGGTGATTGTGGAGGTTGTGTTGGTATCCCTCTAAGTGTAGAGGTGATTTTGGTTAGAGTGTTAGTTTTGAGCCTTATTCCTCAAGAGTGAGGTGATTGTTGTTTGGCTAAGTGCTCATCCTCTAAGTGTAAAGGTGATTGTTGTTGTGCCTTACCTCTTGTGTAGAGGTTGTATTGTTTGAGAGAGGAGTTGTGTACTCTAAAGTTATATAATCCAAATCCTTAGTGGAGGTTCCCTATGTGGGAAGTCCTGTGTGGACGATTTAGTGAAAATCCTTCTGTGTGAAGGCGGGGATGTAGAGCTGGGTGCTCGAACCTCGAAACATATCTTGTGTTTGTAATTGATCCACTATCTCTAAACTCTCTCTTATTTTCATTGTGCATTACATCATATTTGTCATATCATATATATGCTTGGTTTTGTTTGTGTTCCATACTTGCGTTCAACAAAGAGAGCTTCATATAGCACCTCAACTCTTATTTAGAGGAATTTAGAGGAGATAGTCCAGAGTCCTTCACCGGGAATTCGGCTGCACTCTTTGGTTACACTAAATGTGTTGCAATTAGTTTTTAATTTCGCATTATTTATCATTAGATTAGTCATACATTTATTCACCCCCCCTCTAGGTGTACTTACACTTTCTCCCTCTCATCTCTATTGAAAATAATAATGGCTTACCTATGAGCACACCAAAGATTCATAATACAAAATAGTTACTTCATTTCTCCTTATACTAGTATACACAAGGGCTTAAACAACTCATTTCCAAACTATCTACATGCTAAAAACTACACGTAATTCATGTTACATTTAGTTGGGAAGCTCTCCCTCGCTTGGATTTTTCTTTCGGAAAAATATACATGAACGAAACTAAAAAGAAGATAGATCAAAAGTACGAGGTCTACATCACTTAGTTTTTCTCCACATACAATCATCTTTATCTGGCAACCACATCAATTGTTGTTACTATGGTACATTATATTCATATATATGTATGTATATATATATATATATATATGTATGTATGTATGTGTGTACATATATATATATATATATATATATATATATATATATATATATATGTATGTATATATATATATATAATATATATATATATATATATGTATGTATGTATATATATATATATATGTATGTATATGTATGTATATATATATATATATATATATGTATATATATGTATGTATATGTATATGTATATATATATGTATGTATATGTATATATATATATGTATGTATATGTATGTATATATATATGTATGTATATATATATATGTATGTATATATATATATATCTGTATGTATATATGTGTATATATACACACACACACACACAGATATATATATATATATATATATATATATATATATATATATATATATATATATATATATATATATATATATATATATATATATATATATATATATATATATATATATATATATATATAGAGAGAGAGAGAGAGAGAGAGAGAGAGAAATGTATATCAGCCTGCGGTGACGTGGCTCAATTTGTTACCTCACTGACTTGCGGCCCGCTTTTAGGAAGAAGTTAATTTACCAAATACCCCTTTCGATAACTTTCCTTATTGTTTATTATTATTTTTCCCCCTTTTTTTTGCCGCTCTTTATAGGATTTAGGTTAGTGTATATAATCAGATTTATTATCATTCTTTGATTTCTATTGTATTATTTTTTTATGCAGTTGTATTTTAAAGTTTTACTGCTACAAAATTCTACTTTATAGTTTAATTTTTTTGTATATAATGTAGTCAGAGTCTTTGGTCGCAGCGTACATTTAAACTGCGACCTTAGTCAGAGACTTTGGTCGCAGTGTACATGGTTAATTGCGACCAAGGTCGCAGTGTTGGCCATCAACTGCAATCTAGGGTCGCATTACATGGACTGTGACTAGGTCGCAGTACGTTAAGTAGGTGTTTCCTTTATATTAACATGCATAGCGACCAAGGTCGCAGTGTTGTTTTGGATTAAGAGTGCCGCCAGCAACTGCGACCAAGGTCGCAGTGTTGTTGTTTTATTAAGTGTTGTTTTGCATTAAGTCATTTTTTGAATCTAAATGAAAAATGAAAAGTTTGCTGAGGGGACGCGACTTGGATTCACTCGAGAGACGCGGATAGCCCTCTGGAATGAAGGTGGATGCCATTGAATTTGCAAAGGGACGCGGGTTCCTGAACGCGGCTTTCATGCCCGTGTCTTGGTGCAATTTCCCAGGCGTTACATGCGGCCTGTCATAAAGATTTTATGAGATCTTTAAATGTCAAGTCTACGTTGACGAACCCGCACCGTTCGTTGTTTCCCGAAGCGGTTGTCCACGCGTCGGCTCTTCATTGGGTTTAGGCGTTAATGTCTTTAATGCCAAAACCGGCGCTGGCGGTTGGAGACCAGCGTCTTCGACGCTTCCCGAAACGACACTCCACGCGTCAGCCTTTCATTGGACTTCGATAGTCGTGCGGTCATTAAGGCCGACAGTTCTGATTAATGAACCATTAATTATGGTTATTATGGGCTGCCTATAAATAGGGCTCACCCTCTCCCTTTAACAGCCCATACTTGGACTGTTTTCTTTCGAGAGCAATTGCTCTGAGAATTTCCGCCTTCTTCAGAGTCTCTAACTTTGTCTGATTCTTGCAGGTAAGCTTGATTGTCCTTTTTCAGGTTCGCTAGGCCCCTGAGAGAATATTTTGGCCGGCGAACTTGATCGATGTTTGTCCACAAGGAAGAAGTCATAGACCTCATCGTCCACAAGGGAAGAAGTCATGGTCCTCGTCGTCCACAAGGGAAGAAGTCATGATCCTGACGAGCACTTAACCCTCACCAAGATCTCCTCGGACTTGATGCACCAGTCAAGCTTGCTGGCATGGCATGGTCAGAGTGGGTATGGCGGCGGGGGATGTGGTGGATATAGTGGTGGGTAGCATACCCTGTGAGGTCTCAAAACCTCCTCTCTTACCCAGAAGTGACATCGAGAAACTCCATGCTCACTGGATAACCTTCTGGTGGAAGAGATGTTCATCAACGAAGGATCGTATCCCGCCACTTTGGAGGGTCAGGTGGAATCGGAGGATTCTGCTGCCACCAGACCTCAAGAACACCATTGCTCTTAGTCAACAAGGGCTCTTTCGATGTTTAGTCGTGCATCACAGTGCAATCGGCTCCGATCGTCGCCACAGTGTCCAATCCTGGTTTGGCGCCCTTCCAAACATCCTGTACTTGGAATCATATGCAGCTTTAAGGAGCGAGTGCAGCCTCTGAGAGAGAGAGAGGGACTTCTTTGTACTCCTGTATTGTAACACTCAATCTTATTGTATAAGAGAGCGTTTTTGTATCATTTTCACATGCCTGGACATAAATGCCTGGACATAAATAAGAAGCATATTTGTTTTTAATAAACTGCGACCTCGGTCGCAGTCATGCATTGCAAACAAAACAACTTGGACCAGAGACGACACTGCGACCAAGGTCGCATAAGACTACAGTGCAAACAGAAACAACTGCGACCAGGGTCGACACTGGGACCAAAGTCGCAAAAGACTACGGTGCCATAAAAAATAGCTGCGACCAAAGTTGCAAAAGACTACGGTGACTGCACTGCGACCAAGGTCGCATAAGACTACAGTGCATTTAGAATAACTGCGACCCGGGTCGACACTGCGACCAAGGTCGCATAAGACTATAGTGCAATCAGAAATAACTGCGACCCCATACAACACTGCGACCAAGGTCACACAATACTACAGTGCAATATTAAACAACTGCGACCCAATACAGCACTGCGACCAAGGTCGCATAAGACTACAGTGAAATCAGAACAACTGCGACCCTGGTCGACACTGCGACCAAGGTCGCATAAGACTACAGTGCAATCAGAAACAAGTGCGACCCAAGTTTGATAAAGCAAATTATGTTAAATACACTGCGACCTTGGTCGCAAGAGACTACAACTCATATTCAAACAACTGCGACCCCATGTCGCATTCGTCTACAAGGAAAGGTCCAAAAAAAAAATCCCAAAGTCGCACAAATCTTAAACTATAATTTATCAACTGCGAACCGAGGTCAATAAGTGTATGCAAATATTTTTTCGAAAATACTGCGACATAGTAAAAATAGAAGTAAATAATAAAAACTTGAAAAAAATAGGACCTTTTTCGTCGTGTTACAATTTTATAAATTTAAAATTTTATTCATCATCTAATGTTTGAAAATCTCTTTCTTAATTGCGACCATGGTTCCAAGATTTAAAAAAAAAAATTGCGACATCGGAAATAAATCTGGAAAAAATTTAAAACTATTAAAATACACAAACCCTAAAAATTTTGGAAAATATCATTTTTATAGTACCTTTTTCGACGGATGATTTCTTAGGCGCCATCAGTTGCAAATATATTTTTAAAAAAGGAACGAAATTTTTGAAAGAAAATAACTAATTGAATCAGAATCGCCAGTTGAAATTTTAGAGCTGTAAATTTTTTTGAAAGACAAATTTTAACATAAGGTAAAAGGTTGTGAGGGAGGGTATTTTCGGAAAATAAAATGTTGAGGTGACTGACATTAAATTGGGCGGGATTTTTCAGGTTTTTGTCCGCCAAAATTTATGACAGATATGGGGTGCGGATGTTGCCACGTCCTCCGGCTGTGAGAACTCTCTCAGCCTGCCGGCTGAGGTACAGTAACCCCTATATATATATATATATATATATATATATATATATATATATATATAATATATATAATATATATATATATATATATATCTTTAAAATGGATTCCAATGCCTTATTGCAAGAGAGAATAAAGAGAGCTAGCATCGTGAAGAGAGAGAGAGAGAGAGAGAGAGAGAGAGAGAGAGAGAGTTGATGGATTCAATTTTGAAATGAGAATAA
Source organism: Agave tequilana (assembly GCA_038442645.1). NCBI lineage: Eukaryota > Viridiplantae > Streptophyta > Magnoliopsida > Asparagales > Asparagaceae > Agave > Agave tequilana. Next base: position 35,166 of record JAVJIF010023299.1, read on the forward strand.
GAGTTGTTATTAAGAGGCGAAGAAGGGCATCTTGGTCCAAATTTTGAGTCACATGCCTCGCACGTGATGAGATAACCAACAAACTAATGGAAAGTTTAAGAAACTAGCACAAGTGGGGCCCTAGATACTCATTTTGAGTAAAACAAAGTTTATACCCATGTTGAAATTTCTTTAAACCTCGGGTACCCTTTATGCAATTTACCCTTTCATTTATTTTTTTCCTTCATGTTCTTATTTTAACCTAAAGAAGGAAACCAATTTCTTACTTCTTGTCCTATTTCCTCCCTAAGAACCTAAGGGAAATGGATCAAAAAGGAAATTAAAATGAGGAAACAAAGAAGGATGAAAGATTTTAAAATGACATATTGAAGGAAAAAAAAGAGCGAAGAGGACTCCTAGTTCCCATCAGATCAATTAGGGGGGTACCCATTGAAGTAAAAGATAATGTTAGATTTATTGGATTATGAAGGGAAAAACTTGAGTTTCCCTCTATTTGGTCTTGACTTTTAGTCCCACATTGGATAAGACAAAGGTGGTTGAGTGGTATAAATACCAACTCCTCCACATTCTAGTGTTATTGGACTTGGGCATGTGCTGGTCTTGAGCTAAGGGCTAAGCAAGCCTTTAATTTTATTTAAGTTGTTGCAAAAAATCTGGTCGTGCGATCAGATATTCCGGGTTGTTACCAAAGGAAGGGACTTGGGATCTAAAAAAAAGAGCCCCTCTCCATTCTCTTTCATCACAGAAGGTTACAGATTCTTACAAAAATTCTCTCCTCTTCTACTGCAAAATTCTTACTAAAATTCTTCTGAAAATTCTTCTTTTCATTCTGTGCAACTGTTGACACTTAAAAAAGACAAGATTCTTATTGATCCGAACAATATCTAAACTTGTTGATATTTACAAAAGACAAGTGACAGACGAGCTGAAGACCAGTTTTCACCCATCTCAGAGGGACAGGGAAGCAACTTGGACTCCACTGATCCAGCATGCAGACAGTGAACCCAGATTGTTTCTGAACAGACCTCAGCAGGTCTAAGGTGCTAGCACTTAGCATCACATGAGTCCAAAGGATAGCCTCGCCTGAGAGGCTAAAATCATCTAACTTCGCCTTGAAGCCATTCAAAGCCTCGCCAGGAAGCTAACTCATAGCTTCGCCAGAGAAAGTCAACTTCGCTTGAAGCCACACGCAACCGCGCAGAAGGATGTTCGGTAGCTTCGCTACAGATGTTATCTAGCTCCGCTGAAGAGCTTTCTTCTGACTTCGCCAGATGTGCCTTTCAGTTCCGCTGTGAGCTCAACGCGGTAGCTCCGCTGTTGGTCTGCTATGGTCAACCTTTGACCAACCAAATCTCCAGATGAGATCAAATCTAATCAGATCAAATCCAATTAAGATCAAATTGGAAATCAAATTCGGCAGTTGATTGCCACAATCTCTTGACTCTCTTAAACGAGTAAGAGGATCGGAGAGATCTTTCAACAATATGGAAAGGATCAAAACAGATCAAGAAGATCAACCGACCTGCCATTTCTAGCTTCGCAGAAGCTGATCCTAGCCTCACAGCAAGGCTACTTTCCAGATTTAAACAGATTTGATTCAATCTGTTTTCATATCTTCAAGGGACAATTATACCCTTGCTCTCCTTATAAATAGCCCACCAGGGGCACAAGGACGGACGGACCGGAGACGACACGCATAAGAGGACTCCACAAGCAGAGGCTTCTTCACGACGTACCGTGCGCTCTTGAATTCAGAAACTTTTAGAGAATTACTTCTCTATTCAGGGTGCTGATACCCTAATACCTTCTTCTCAAGGAATCTCCAGAACCAGGCGAGAAGGAATTCCTAATTGAAGGCAGTTTTTGAGAAGTAATAAGAGGGTTCTACCAACTTTCTATTATCTGATTCCCCGACCAGGCGAGAAGGGAATCTCATCGCTCGCATCGTCAAAGGGACAAAGTGGTCGCGCGCTGACCAGACTCCTATCGGCACACCTCTCCAGAATCTCTGAGGAGATCTACTTGTAATCTTTTTAAGAATACTTGTAATTTAGCTCCTCAAACTTTTTTTTATTGTAAGTTTTTCCCTTTGCAAATCAATGGAAAATAAGATGGCGACTCCGCTGGGGATTATTATTCTCCACTGCCAAGAATCAAGTGCCGCAATGTGACGAACAGACCTTCGGGTCTAAATCTGAATTCAGAAAAGCCGGTGCAGCCAGAGCCTCTCTGGCTAAATCTTCAAGGAAAGTCTCTGCGGAGACAGAAAAGGTTCTCTGCGAACCTACTGCGGTTGTCTGGCGCAACAAGGAAGCACACCCGTAGTCCAAGTCCTTCACTTTCGAGAACCTGGTCGTTCAATTCAACCAAGGAAGATTTGAAGAAGTCCTCTCCGGGGGTGGTCTAATGCTTCGAGCATGAAAGCATAGGAAGGTCGCCACGGCTAAGGTTTCAGAACATAAACCAGAAGCAGAATCCTGCCAACACCCTTCAGCCTCGCGTGTGGCTAATCAGGTTCCTTGCGAACCTAAGTATCCTCTGTCAAGCGGATGTGGAGGCCTTAACAGAAGTCTCTGGCCAAAGCCTCAGGCGTAGCTACGCCAAAACCGCGCCTCTCTCGCGAAGAAAAAGGCAAGATGCCTGTCTGCTCCAACAATGCAGCCAGCCGCGAAGTCACGACGACAATCATAACCGTCGCCCAATTCAAGAGCGGCAACGCCTTGCGCCGGCCTCGTTCTCATGAGCGAAGTTACTGTACCACAGCGTACGCGTAGGGTTCATGGCCGCGAATATCTAAGGCTAATCGCCTTCGCAGTAGCATAGCGGGTAAAACACCACAGCGTGCTCCGCTCTCCGGTTCGTCAAGGACTAAGCTCGCGCCTGGTGGCGAAGCTAGAACTGAAGCACGATTCAGTGCTAATCCCTTCTGCGGGGATAAAAGGAGTAGGACATTGTCCTATGTACGATCCAAAAGAGCCTCTGCGCTCGATTGTTTAGGCCCAAACGGGTCTGATTTGCGAGGATTCTTGACAAATTAACGGAAGTCGGAATCTTTCCAAACTTCTTCCTCCTGTTGTCAACAAGTGGGATGTCAGCTGGTGACACTCCACTCGGTCCATTGCCGGCTGGGACCAATCCCCGCCACTCCTCCAGGCCGACGATCAGTTTTTGATCGACTATCGGTACAGGCCCCGGTGAAACATCATAAAAGGAGCGTCTCGCGAGATCTACCCTCTATACCCGTCAACATGACCGGAAGAGGACGAGAGTTATGCAGGGAAGGCAAGCATCTGACGACACCCCCTACAGCTCCCCAGATCCAGATTACAGCCCAGGCTTGGCGAAGTTTTGGTGCATGAAGAAGGTATTTTTCGAAACACCAGATCTAGGGTAGCGATACCCTACAGTTACGAACAGCCTTCCTCCTCAACGGCCCTAGCCTCGCCAGAGCCCAGGAGATCATTCCAACCATCGGATGAAGAAGATGAAGACAGTGGGTACGCCTCTTTGGCGACAGTTAGCTCAGTGCGAACAGACAGAGCATCAGTCA
>JAVJIF010023300.1:0-57241 GCA_038442645.1 Agave tequilana
TGGTTTCTCCTATTTGATCATCAAATGAGCCCTCAACAAATTCTTCCAGTATTGTTGCTGCACGAAAAAGCCAACTAGGCAGGAGATATCACAACTATTCTTCGACAGAGCATCAAGGACAAGTCCCGAGGAAAATATTATCGCAGGGTGGGGGTAGTACTTATTTTCCACATAATTACGTGATCCCTCGTGCATTCTCATTAAATAAGCTGTATCCAACAATGTTTCAGAATACAATACTCTCTTGATTGGGATGCGACTTGCTGAAGAGATTGGAGTCAAAAATCTCGAAGCATACGGTGACTCAAAAATCATCGTCAATTAAGTTCATGGTGAACGAAGTTCAACATGAAGACTTGGTGCCCTATCACAACGCGACTATTGACATGGTAGAGAAGTTTAAAAACTTCTACATTGACCATATACCACGTCAGCAATATGCGCATGCAGATGCACTGGCATCCCTCGCTACTCCATTGGCCCTTCCAGCCGGAGCTACAGAGAGAGTGCTTATCTACAGTCTTGACTTGTACTGTTGCAAATTACCTTCAGTTAAAGAGGTTCTTGAGACTTCATCAAGTCTCAAATTTAGGGATTGGTGATTCCCTTACATTGACTTCGTCTCGTATGACATCTTGCCTGACGACCATAAAGAGGTAGCTACCATCAGAAGGAAAGCTCCTTGGTTCTATTACAATACGACCATGTGAACATTGTATCGCCGGTCATATGATGGAATCTTACTACGATGCCTTTCACACAAAGAGGCACAAGAGGCGTGCAAAGAAGCTCATGATGGTACATGTGGAGCTCACCAACCCAGACCTAAGCTCAGAGATCGGCTTTGAAGACTTGGCTACTATTGGCCGAAAATGGTCCCTGACACATCGCTTATACTAAGTGATACCATGCCGTTAGATCCACAGTGACTTCGTCCATCAAGCACCAGGATATCTTCATCCAGGTCCTCTTCATGGCCATTTGAGATATGGGGAATGAATGTTATTAGACCCATCAGCCTTCAACATCCAAAGGACATCGCTTCATTTTGGCTTAACTGATTACTTCTCTAAATGGGCAGAAGTCATCCCCTGAAGTGAGTAAAGACATCAAAAATGATAAGTTCATCAAATATCACGTACGGACGAATTATCTACGAAAATGGACCCCAATTCGTCAGCCAAGCATTCCAGAGGTTCTAGAATAGATTCAGAATCTAAAGTGTGTCATCAACAGCATTCTATCCAGCTGTCAACGGTCTTGTAGAAGCCTTCAACAAGACTATTGAAAAGCTATTCAAGAAGTTTGTTTTCAAAAAGCCAACACGATTGGGACGATAAATTAGGCGAATGCTTGTGGGCTTACGGCACGACGGTGAGAACTCTGACAAAGGTCACGCCATTTTTCTTGGTGTACAGATTTGAAGCTGTACTTCCACTGGAGATCCAAATCCCATCCCTCCGAGTTACCTTGACAACCAAGATGACAGATGAAGAGAAGTATCGATTGCGTCTTCGAGAGTTAGAAGCTTTAAATGACAAACGTCTGCAAGTCCAACAGCAAATCGAGCACTATCAAGCATGAATTTTTAGAGCTTTAATAAGAAAGTCAGAGAATGGATTTTCAAGAGGGGAGATTTTGTCTTAGTTGTCAGAAGACCATGATTATGACACATAAGACAAAAGAAAAATTTCAACCAAAAATGGAAGGACCATTTGTAGTAGAGTCAGCTACTCAAAAGAGCATACCCCTAATAACTCCGATGGCGATACGCTCATGATGCCGATCAACAGCAGATATATTTGAAGAAATACTATCCTTAAAGGGACTCTTCTCATGATCAGGTTAACATTATACCTCCGATTTAAAATTATCCTGATCAATCAGATGGATTAGGGTTTAAGATCCAAGATCTCTGGAAAAGCGCCAAAAAAGAGCTTTTTTCTTCAACGGATCACATCATAGTCGATCGACGTCGAGCCGACCGAACATTGTTGACATTGTGATGCATGATGTTAATATCGAGAAACAAAGTTATAAACTTCAGTTTCAGCTTTGTCACTCTTCTCATAATTAGGTTAACATTACACCTCTGATCGAAACTTCACCCTCATCAATCAGATGGAATAAGATTTGAGATCCCACATGTTTGTAAAAGCGCAAAGAAGAACTTCTTTCTTCAACGGATCACATCACAATCGATCGACATCGAGCCGATCGAAAATTATTGACTCATGATGCATGATGTTAATATCGAAGAAATAAAGTTAGAAACTTCATTTTTAGCCTTGTCACTCTTTTCATTATCAAGTTTATACTACACCTCAGATCGAAGCTTCATCCTATCAATCAGATGAATTACGGTTTGAGATCCAAGATATTTGGAAGAGTACCAAAGAAGAGTTTTTTCCCTTACCGGATCACATCATAGTCGATCGACGCCAAGCCGACCGAACATAGGTGACATTATGATGCATGATGTGAACATTAAAGAAAAGACAAAGGCAAAATATTAATTTTTTAAGCCTTGTCACTCTTCTCTAGTTTATGACATGCACCTATCTTTCACTTAGAAAAATGGTCATATTTGAAGTGAAGCATGCCTAACTTTTTCATATGTAATGTGGCATATTTCCTATCTCCTATTCGATCGATCGAAGCTCGACGCAACGACAAAGGATCCAAACAATCAGATGATGGACTTGAATGAGTTTATTTAATGACTTTTCTAACAAACTCATTGAAGAAGGTTTATGATGCATCTTTGCAGAACCTTTCCATTATTTTCATATTCATATCAAGATGTGGTGATCGATCGGCTCTCATGGAGGATCGAATAAGTTTATTTGATAGCTTATCAAGTTAAATTCATTGAAGAAGTTTCGTGACACATCTTTGCAGAATCTCTCTATTGTTTTCACATTCATAACAAAATGTGGTAACCAAATGAAGATTAAAGAGGACTCTACGAGGAGGTTAATCTCTAGATAAAACCCTCGCGAAATTCATGTCTACCTCTGTGGCCTCCAGCTTATTTGCAGGAGGCACACACACTACTTTTAACGCCTCCAACGGCTAAAGGATAGAGAAAATAGTTAGCATTTAAGCCCAACTAAAAATTCTCGACAACTCATCATGCTGAAGGGAATAGCATGGCTAGCCCAACTCAAATGATAGTTGGTAAAGACATACCAAATCCGTTGATAGATGAAGGTTTGCTAAAAAACCTGAGGGACCTGATCCAACTTTTCCTCCAAAATTTCTTACCAATCCCGACCACTGAATGGTAGGACCACAAAAGGTTGTAATTATTTTTCCAGCGAAATAATCACAGGTCGAACCTCTCATGTTAACATTATACCTCTAGCGTACTCCACTATTAGGTTAACACTATACCTCTAACAGTGATTCTCCTCAATTTTTTCAATAGATAAATTTCAACTTGTCATTCTCTTCAAATAATGATGAGCCACTAATTGCTCAAATCGCAAAAATTTTCAGTTAAGTTAGTATCACACCTCTGATCAAAATTGATCATATCGCAATATAAATCCCTATTAAGTTAATATTATACCTATGAAAGTGATTCTCTCAATTTCTCATCAAACCGAGATGTTTGATGCTATGTTAAAATATCACACCTTTAGCACCGATTTCATTGTTAATTAAATACTACACCTATGACAATAATCTTCTCTCGAGCTTTCTCATCGAAATCAAGATGTCCAATGCTAAGTTAATATCACGCCTCTAGTATTCATCCTGCTGTTAAGTTAAACACTACACCTATGACAGTGATATTCTCAGTTTTCTTAATGAAATCGAGACTTTTATAGTGCTAAGTTAATATCACACCTCTAACACTTATCCCGCTGTTAAGTTAACACTAAACATATGATAGTGATTTTCTCAGTTTTTTCAATAAAAACGAGACTTCTTGATGCTAAGTTAATATCATATCTCTAGCATACATCCTTATCAAGTTAATATCATACTCTGATAAGTCAATTTGCTCAAATTGTAAATCCAAACCCGTCACATTGACATTACACTTCTGACATTAAAAATTTTCATAAATTCCCAATGGATCAAATTCCACTTGTTATTCTCATCAATAAAATAGCAAATCCACAAAATTCGTTTAAATCACGAATTCAATCCCTGGCAAGTGAAAAAACCTGACAATTTTTACTAAATCGCAAATTCATATTCCTGTTCAGTTAATATTATACCTATGACAGTAATCTTCTCAATTTTTCTCAGTGAAAACGAGATTCCTCAGTGCTATGTTAGCATTACATCTTTAGCACTCATTTCAATGCTAAGTTAATATCACACCTCTGGAATGTCCCTCTTATGTTAAACACCACACCTCTAACAGTGAATATCTCGATTTTTTTAGCGGAAATGAGTTCCCGGGTTAAAAATCACACCTCTCTAACTTCTCTTCTCTAGTGGAATACTTTACTTTCAATTACTACGTTAATCATTACCTCTGGCAATTAAATTCAATCTCTCTAGTCCATCTGATTTCGAACACAAATAGAAATAAAGATGAGACAGAGACAAAATATCACTTTTATTAGTCAGATTAAAAAGATAAAAATAATACAGACTCTCTCTTATTCAATAGGAAGAGTGTTAAAAAAGGAAGAGAGACAAAAGTTAATCTTGCTCAGTATGAGACTTTATCTTATCCTTGAGGTGTTGAATGTCTCATTGGTGCGCTTTCACAAACTCAACCAAGGCTTGGACCCTCAACTCTTCTTCTGACAAAAGCTTCTTTGCAGCAAGCTACACATCTAAAAAACTTCTTCAATGGAGATTGTCTTCGTGACCGAATTGCTCTACATTCAGAACAGTAGACCTACTTCCTCTCCCTTTGAGAACAGTGGTGTTCCTAGAGGTCGAAATGCAGTGGAACATTCTAATTCCACCGGGTTAACTGGGCATGAAAGGCCTCCCCATGCACAAGGCTATGATCCTTAGCTTAGTGGCAGATTTTATTTCAATGAGTACGAATTTCTCATTGCTGTCACTTTCCTAAACAAGATTGGTGAAGGGAGGATCCGAGACTATACCGGTGATGTCCTCTTTCCCGTAACCTTCAAGTTCATAGTGCTCGTTGCTGTCAGTTTCTTGAAAAAGATTGGTGAAGGAAGAATCCGAGACCGTACCGGTGATTTTCTCTTTCCCGTGACCTTCAAGTGCATTGTGGTCATTTCTGTCACTTCCTTGAACAAAATTGATGAGGGAGGATCTGAGACCATACTGGTGCATTGTGTCCAATATTATCCAGACGCAAACCAATAATACTCTAGTGAGGTTCAAATTTGACAAAGTCACTTATAGTCTCTGTTGCACAGATCCTCCTCGCCCTCTTTGATACCAACTATAAAAAAGAACTCTGACTTCCTCAGTAGTTGCCAATCAAGCGGGCTTGTCATTCCTTGTTTGCCCCGATGAATGCAGGAGAGTTGTCCTCCGCAGGCTAAAGAGGACATTGGGGTCAGCACCGTCAATGTAGCCAAAGTGATTCTGCTTCGTCATAGGACTCAAAGAATACCTCACTGCAAAAAGAAGAACACAGGGTCAATATCATGAAGATAAGGAAAAATGTCAAAGTCATCAGACGCGAACTTCACTTCAACGCGAAGGTCGGGAAGGTCGCATTTCAACTGAAACGCGGACCTTGCATTCAAAGGAAAATGCAGATTTCAAACGCGGTCTGAGTAACTTTGTGTCTCACAGGGTCTGAACAACCTCGCGTCTTACTTCAAACGCGGATTTGAGTAACTTCACGCCCCTTCTGTAGAATCACCTAGAGGGGGGTAAATAGGTGATGGCTAATCTTATGGTCACTAAATGCCAAATAATGTGGAAGTACAAACTATTATGACCTAAACTAAACACCACGTATAATACAAGAGTATAGCCGAATTCCCTGTGAAGGCTCTGGACTAACTCCTCTAGATTCCCCTAGATAAGGGTTGAGGTGCCGCGTTGGCTCTCTTGGTTGAATACAAGTGTTAGCAAACAATCCCAAGCAAATATAACAATTAAGCACACAAGACATATCAAGCATATAAAGATGAACACAATTTAAGCATGCAAGATATAAACAAGAGACAAAGAGAGAGAGAGTGAGCAATCGCAAACACAAGGGATTTGTTTCGAGGTTCGAGCACACTTGCTCTACATCCCCGCCTTCGACACATGAAGGATTTCCACTATAATCGATCCCACCGGATCACTCCTCGGTGCCGCAACACCTACAACGAGTTCCCACTAGAACTCCTTGGACTCTCTCTAGTCCGTACACACCGCAAGCCCACCAGCTCGCCGAGGCCGCACCTCAAACAACAAGTTCGCACCTGAATTCGAAACCACCGAGTCCCCACTAGGACCCGAAACAATGCGAACACAACCGTCCGCCTCCTCAAAGAACAAAGATGAATTTTGGTGATCACAACTCTTGATCACCTAAAATCCTCTCACAACAATCTCCTATAGGTAGATATAGCAATGAAAAGCTCAAGTGTTGTGTGAGAAAACAAGGAAAGAGATGGTGGAGGAAAACTCAAAAATCTCTTTTAAACACTCTTGATAAACTCCCCTTTTGATTGGAAGTATTAGCTCTCAATTTAGTGGAGAAAACTCTTTAAAGAAGTGGGAAAAAAATTGGCTCAAAGTCCACTAGAAATCTTGAAGAAAAACAATGCCCAAACCCCCAAATTTATAGGGCTAGAAAAACTAGCCGTTGGGGTCTGACAGAACTGTCGGTCGACCGCCCGGTCGACCGGCCAACGGTCATATTTCAGACCGTTGAGCCATCGGTCGACCAATTGATCGACCGGGGCCAGGATACAGAGAGCAAGTCTCTCTGTCCGGTCGACCGCCCGGTCGACCAGGGCCTTTCCAGAGAGCAGAACTCTCTAGACGGTCGACCGGGTCGGTCGACCGGCCCTCCTGCCAGAACTGGCGTGCATGTCTGTGCACGTCGGTCGATCGTAAAGGTCGGCCGACTTCAAGCTGCGGTTGACCGTCCCGGTCGACCGGCTGAAGCCAGGAAACAAAGTTAAGGGATTAAAAACTTGGTCTTTTTGGCTCACATAATAAAATCACAGAAAATCTACAAAAATAGTTTTACCAAATACTTTGATAAACAAACATGCTTGCACAAAATCAAGGCATGTTACAAATGATTTAGACTATTTTTGTAATATGGAAATATTGGCTCAAATGAAAAACAGTATTTCCAAAACTGGTTTTTCTAAAACTTATCTTTTCCAAAACTTCTCCAAATACAAAAAACAAGATATCTAAACTCATTTGAAGCATAGAGTGTATGGATATGATCCACTATACAAACATGGTGAAATATCTATGTTTTTGACATTAAGCACTAAACATGGTTTTGGATAAAACATAAAACTTGAATACCAAAAACCAAAATGATATTTTGTTAAAGAGAAAAATCTTTTCTAAAACAAACTAAATCAAGAGTGTATGTGTGTATATGATACTTGAGCAATCCACCAACTACTCTATACTTTACATTTTATCTAAAAATAAAATCTTCCAAAAACAAACCTAGACACAAGTCTTCATCTTCTTGAAGTCTTCACTTGAAGCCTTCTCATTCTTGACTTGGTCCAAATACGATCAATGGCTCTTGGATCAAACCGTGCTAGCTCAAAACTTGACTTTAAATCCTTTGTTGAAGCTATGCACCTACTAAGATCTTGATCATAAATCTGTCACTAATTAAACACAAGATCATTAGTACTATAACTACATGAGTTGATCATCATCAAAACTAGAGTGATGGGCTTTCGGGCCAACACCTTCAAGTGCGGATCAGAGTAACTCCGTGTCTCACGCGGGTCTGAGCGACCTCGCGTCTTACTTCAAACGTGGGTCTGAGTAACTCCGCGTCCCACTTCAAGCGCGGGTATGAGCAACTCCGCGTTCTGACTGAGACGTTCACGTCTACAACAAACAATGTGAGGTCTGCGTTCACCGCAAGACCTGCATTTCTATTGTAATTGATCCCCATTACTGGGTAAATTAACTCCCCGCATAATGGGGGAGTTAATCACCATTATGGAGGGATTATGGGGGCAATTTTATCCCTTGACTCCCTATAAATAGTCTGAGGAGCTATGAAGGGGAGAGAACTTTTTGGAGGTCAGAGAAGAGAAAGAGAGACTTTTGAAGATTGAGAGCTGAGAATTCTCAAGTTAAAAACTTTTTACTTTCCTCTTGCTTTTTATAAAAGGTCCAGGGAGAGAAAAGGAGAAATTAGTGGGTTCTAAACACTTAGTATGTTAAAAATAGAGCCCTTCTCTGATTACTTTTCGAGAGCATCCCGAAGAGAAGCTTGTTCATTCAGCCGGTCAATAAAGAATAAGAATCACTCTCCATCACCTACGAAGAATCCAGCCTTAAACAAAAAGGAGAGAATCAGTTATTTTTCCTCTTTTGTAATCGAAATTATTCCATTGTAATTTTTCATTCACTCAAAAAAATTTACTTCGCGCTATTTTTCTGGCCAAGCAATGATCATCTTCAATCATCGTGAACTTAAATTGTAGTATGAGTCAATAAAATTGAAGATACTATTATCTAGACGATTATTTTTTAGCCCATAAATAGACTGCTTAAGCTAGTAAACTTTGCGTCCATGACCTTTAGATATAAAGCCTTCTGGCTAATCCATAAAGATCACTCATCCAGTTATCCATGAAGGAAAGTTGTCTTGATGTCTATTTGGACAAGGTTTAAATCCATGCGAGTGACTAATGCCAGAATCGTGTGAATCAAGGCAAACCTCACCACTGGGGAGGAAGTTTCCTCGTAGTCCACCCCCTTTTGCTGGGTGTATCCTTTCCATGAAGCGTGCCTAATACCCTCGATAGATCCAACACCCCTCGATAGATCCATCTGCCTTTCGCTTGACCTTAAGAATCCACTTGTTCCCTATGGCCTTGTATCCAGCAAGTAGATCCACCAAGTCCCAAATCTGGTTTGTCCATATGGACTCCATTTTATCTTTCATGGCATCCATCCATTCTTCACATTAGGTCCTGAGAGAGCCTCTATGTCAGATCTCAGTTTCGCACTATCTTGCAGTGCCACCATACACACTTCCCCTCAATCTCAAAGCGACGATAGGGATAGTGTTACAGTTATTTTGATGTAGCATTTAAGATTTATATGATGGTGATACTACTCATCTACATGATTGCTACTTCCACTGTCCCCAAAAGGCGCAGGCTTAAAATCCTCTTAGCTCAACTGGGCAATTTGGTGTGCCCTCATTCAGCTCGTACTATACCAAATTCCAGCGTACCTCACCCTTGTTAAGAAATTCATGCTCTAAGAAATTTGCATCTCGTGACTCAATCTGAGTCATACTTCCATCTTCTTGTTCCCCTCGGGCTCAACTTTCCATTTGGGTGGGAAGTGGTGTGCGCATAAGCCACTGAGCTCCATGTCCGCAATTAACTCAGATTGGGCTTATCAGCAGTCCCTAGTTCATAGGGTGTGAAAGGTACTAACTTAGAAGACACAAGACAGTCCATAGCGCATAATCCCAAAATGATTTTGGCAGATTTGCTTGCACCATCATGGACCGAACCATGTCAAAGAAGGTCATATTCCGATATTTCGCCATACCATTTTGCTGCAATATATAAGGTGTCGTTAGCTATCGGACAATCCCCCTTTGCTCAAACAGTTCATTGAACTGATTGGAATGATATTGAAGACCATGGTCAATCCTCAGTGTTTTCACACTCTTGCTGACTCTGTTCTCCTCCTTAGCTAAGTAACATTGAAAATATCCCAGTGCTTCAGGCTTATGGGAGATCAGATAAACATGACTGTATCATGAAAAATTATCGATGAATGTGTTCTAATAAGAGCATCCGTTCCAAGACTTTGAAAAGGAAACCAAGAGGGGGGTGAATATGTGTACTTGCTAATCTAGGAACTAAATGCGCTAAATGCGGAAGCTAATGCAAATTTTGCAATCACACTTAATACAACCAACAAGTGTAGCCGAATTCCCCGTGAAGGGCTCTGGACTAACTCCTCTTGATTCCCCTTGAATGGGTTGAGGTGCTATGTGAAGCTCTTGTGGTTAAGTATAAGTGAGGCACACTCAAACAACCAAGCATATACAAGATATAGCAATATGAAAAATGCAAGGCACAACAAGCAATATATGATATGAATGAATGAATGATGCTTTGCACAAAATAAAGAGAGAGAGTTGAGAGACAATGGATCAAACGCAAAGGCCAAGATATGTTTCGAGATTCGAGCACCTAGCTCTACATCCCCGCCTTCACCGAGAAGGATTTCCAAACCACTATCTCCCACCGAGGGAACCTCTACCGAAGAGGATTTGTTACAACACAAGGAGTACCTAAGTCCTCTCTCAAAAACCACCTCACAACCGAGGGGTAGGCCCGTAGCCAACAACAACCAACGCCTCTACCGAAGAGGGTTACAAACAATCTCCACCTCTCACTAGAGGGAGTAAACACAAGCCTCAACCTCTACCAAAGAGGGAGCAAACCAAATCTCAACCTCGACCAAAGAGGGAGCACCAACAATGAAAAGGGTTTACAACTTGGTGGTATCTTTCAACCACAAACAATCTCTCTTTCTTTTCTCTTTTCCACAAAAACAAGATCCTAATAGATTAGGATAGAAGATATAGCTCAAGTGTGGAAAACAAGTGTTTTGATCAAAGAAAAACTCTTGGGAAAATACCAAATGGATACGGAAATGAAGAACAATAAACTAGTTTCCCAAAAACCTATTTTCTTTGAAAATAACAAAACACTTAAAAATAAATAGAATGAATCTTTTTGGCACTTAAAACTCTTTTGAAAACTTCTTTTAAAACCAGAGAATAGGGAATTTTTGCTCTTGAAAAACTTATGAAAACAGCCCAAGAGTTGGGGTATTTATAGCCCCAAAACAAAAAGCCGTTAGGCTGATGTGGCAGCCTGACAGGCTTGGCGGTCGGCCGCCCGGTCCACCGCCAACAGTCAAAAAATGTGACCGTTGGGCAAACCCGGTCGACCGCCCGGTCGACCAAAATATACAGAGAGCACTGCTCTCAGTTACGGTCGACCGTCCGGGTCGACCGCCCTTGTGTCTGCCAGACGTGCACGGCTCTGTGCACGTCGGTCGACCTCACGGGTCGACCGGCCCTTGGTGCGGTCGACCCATGCGGTCGACCGACCTGGCCTGTCAGTCACAAATCAAGGTCAGAAACACCTGTTAAAAATATTTTAGAAAAATCTTTTAACACTTCTAAAAATCACCAAAAATAGTTTTATCATTTTGCATTGATATATAAACATGTGATAAAAGTTTGGCTCAAATATCAATCAATATGAACTATTTTTGTGTCTTATCATTTTTACCAAAAACCAAAACATGTATTTTATCAAACATGAATTTTTCTATACATGAATAGGATAGTCAAAATAAGTTTGTATAAGTCATGTAAGCATGCATGTATAACTAGAAAACATCTATTATACATATAAACCATGTAAACTTGTTTTGATCAATCTATTCATGAAAACACATATCGGTTAAACTAAAAATCGAAAAATCAATATCCAAACATAAAACTTGTGTATGTTGTGCACTTGAGCATATCAACTATTCTAAGCTTTACAAATAGATCTAAACACACTAAACTAAACTAGGATACCTAAGTCTTCTTGACGATCTTCATCTTCAAGTCGACTCGATCCCGAACGTGATCCTCCGAGTGCAAAGGTATGCTCTTGAAGCTTGGGCACCGGAATCACCAAGTGAAGGCTTCCAAACTCATCTTTTTGAAGCAATCACCAACTAATATCTTGATCAATGATCTATAACTAAAATCACAAGATAATTAGTAAACATAACTACATGAGTTAATCATCATCAAAACTAGAGTGGAAGGCCTTTGGGCCAACAATCTCCCCTTTTTTGATGATGACAAAACTCATGGAGTTATATATGCATGGATTAAAGTTAAGCTTCAAAGAAGCTCCCCCTTAACTCATGCATAAAACAAATAAACATAAAACATGCATAAATGACAATGCATAAACAAGATGCTCTAGATACCAAATGAAATATTCAAAACAAAACATGCTCTAGAGACTAATTAAAATTAAACTAAATTAAACTTAATATATGCAAAAACATAAACATGCATATATAAGCTACAATCTTTCTCAAATAATTCTCCCCCTTTTTGTCAATCATCAACAAAGGGTAAAAACTGAAACAAAACAAAATCTTCTCCTTTTTTTTTAATACAAAGAAACAATCATCAATAAGGGGTAAAAGCAAAACCAAATTAATAAATTTTTCTCCCCCTTTTTGTTCGAAACAATGAATCAATAAAAGGGTTAAAAAAAATGTTCTCCCCTTTTGTCTAAAACAAAAATTTTGATACCAATTCTAAATATTTTCATTTTGAACATATGATACTAAATTAAAAATTTTCAATCATAAAGTATGGGAGTGGAAAGCAAATACTAATTGTAAACATGAAATCGAATTTTCTCCCCCTTTATGAAATGCCAACAAAACACATGCATAGGCTTGAAATAAGATACCAATTGAAAATTGAATCAATTGAAGCAAAGTTAAACCTCAAGCTCTAGCATAAACAAAACATATATATGTATGAAAGATAGATACCTATAGAAATTGATATTCTTGGAAATTGAAAGCATACATACATACAAACATATATGAGTATACAAGAAAGGTCAAAATTGATATCAATTGAAAGAGTTCAATGATACCAATTGAAACAATAAGATCAAATGTATATCTCATATAACTACCACCCAACACATGCACATGTATCATTAAATTCTTCAATATAGAGCATACATAAGCATGGTCTCCCATCCATCCTCCATGGAAGGTAGGGGTTTTCAAAAATAGGTTTGAAAATGTAGAATGTTTGAAAATCTCTACCATAGTGAAGAATACGAACTAGTTATAGGAAAAACTTTTAAACTAGTGCGAAATCCTTCAAGTAAGGAATAAAATAAAAATAATTTTCATAAAACACATGTAAATCACATAGCACTTAAAAACACTCAATATTCAATAAAGTCCATACATGCTCATGAAAACATACTCATGAGAAATATTTAAAATGGTGAGTGTACAAGTAATGTGTGACATGGCATTATGAAATATCCAATTAAGCTCAAAATTCCTTGAAACAAGAAAACATGAAAATCATTAAAACTTATTTAATCTTCAAGGTATATGTATGTCTTATACAAATTAAAGTATACATACATATCCAAATACAACGAGTCCACAAAGATATAGCATGAAGGCACGTGGCTCAAAGGATGTATATGTATAATAATAATTTGGATAAAATGGACATATACATGAAGTTAAACATAAACACAAAAATATGAAACTTTAAATTTCCATTAAAACAAGTTTCATTTCAAGGCATATGTATGAATTGTCAACACAATAAGTATCCATACATATCCCTAAACACAATTGAGTCATATATATATATATATATATATATATATATATATATATATATATATATATATATATATATATATATATATATATTTGCATGAAAGGCAAATGACTCAAAGGGGTATACATGTATATCTTAAAGTTTGGCAAAATAGACATACACATGAAATGGAAACACATGATCATGAAGTAAATCCACAAATAGGAATACAAGTTTAAAATGTATGGATCATCAAAACTAGACTATACTAGCACATCTAATGGGTTCAAATAAGCATTCAAGCACAAACATATATAGATTTATTTGTGGCCCACTATATGCACGAATATATATCTAGTCTTAATGAAAACTAACATCTAAACATGTAATCAACACATGAAGCATAAACACGATAAAAATCAACATGATAAACATAAACATGATTCTTATGAATGTCCACATGTTATTAGAAATATGATATACGCAATAGCAACCATATAGTGAGAACACAAAAGAATTTATCCATATTAAACATGGGTGTCTCAAAATAACTAAACATGTATATCACTAATCTAATAAGCATGGCATATTCATAGTAATCAACAAACATCAAAACATGCTATGAAAGATAAACATGGAAAGCATGTACACATAAGGAGTTAGAGATTCGATACCAAAACCAATAAGGGCACCGCTCTAGTTCTCCAAACACGTAGTGGTCATCTCCACCAAACCTTCCCTTGAAAGCGATGCATCCATTTGATTTCCATGAAGCTCGGAACGCATCCACTCCAAGGTACGACAACTCTCACGTCATGTGAGAGCCCACACCTACATTAAACAAAGGAGGGTGGTCTTTGGTACCCATATCTTATTGGGTCCATGGGGGTTAGTACCTTCTCTAACCCAAACAAAATTCTTTGCTAAATTTGAAACATGTAATCTATCATAACAAAATTTAGCAAGGTGGCCCTTACGTCCACAATGTGTACATGTGTACACATGAGCATACATAGTGTGATGGTGTCCGTGAGGAGCATGTGTATGCCGTGAAGGGTGTGCATGCGTAAAGGATGGAACTTGTTTCTTTCGAACCAAGATTTCCAAACGTGAGTGGTTCATGGCACATTGGCTCATAGTGGAGCCCAAACAATCAACCTTATTCTTAAGCAAACAAATATCATCATTAATCTTAGAAGAAGAAGTGTGGCATGCAATAGGTGAAGTGTGTGATACTACCCTAACATGGCAAACATGAGCATCAATCTTATTTTTCAAAGAAACATTTTTATTTAAACAAATTTCTAATTCTTTTGAAATAAAATCAATTTCTCTTTTTAAAGAATTATTTTCTTTTAAAACAAAATCAACTTTTGAAGACAAATTTTAATTTTCTTCAAAAGAGTTTCACAATCAATTTTAGATTTTAAAAACTCATTTTCTTTTAGTGCAAGATCAAGTTGAGATTTTAATGAATCCCTCTCATTGGTAATCTCCTCTTTCTCTTGCAAAACAACATCAAGTCTAGCAATCAAATTTTTATTATCATTGTTAAGGCCTAGACTTTTCTTTTTCAACAAATTATATTTCTATCAATTTTTTACAAACAATAGAAAGTTCTTCATTTAAGGCATGGGGATCAACATAATCATCACATGAAGAACTAGCATCAAAACTATCTAGTTGAGATTCCGATTGTACCTCAAGGGGATCATTCCTTGGACCGTATAGCATTGTTGGCCGGATTCTCCACTAGATTCCTCTTCTTGTTGGATAGGCGTTTGAAGCTTGAAGGTGGTGGTTGTTGTCAACTTGTTCCACACTGCAAAAGGGGAATCAAGGTTAGAAACACTCATAAGATAATCTTTAGATAATATGCTTCTAATGGCCTCAAAGGCTTGTGCATTGGCCCCTATATGCTTGCTATCACTAAGGTAGGATTCCTTGGTAATGGCAAGGTAAACCTTATGTCCTAGGGTTTGTAAATAAACGGTCATCCTAATCTTCCAAACAATGATGTTGGAAGCATCATACATAGGTGGGGTCATGAAGTCCATGGTAAACTATATGTGTGCAAACAAACAAATGCAAACAAGATTAGCCTAAAATGAGGATCTTTAACTCTAGGTTGTTAGACCCAAAATCAGAGCACTTGGCTCTGATACCAATTGAAAAGGACACCTAGAGGGGGGTGAATAGGTGTACTTGCTAATCTAGGAACTAAATGCGCTAAATGCGGAAGCTAATGCAAATTTTGCAATCACACTTAATACAACCAACAAGTGTAGCCGAATTCCCCGTGAAGGGCTCTGGACTAACTCCTCTTGATTCCCCTTGAATGGGTTGAGGTGCTATGTGAAGCTCTTGTGGTTAAGTATAAGTGAGGCACACTCAAACAACCAAGCATATACAAGATATAGCAATATGAAAAATGCAAGGCACAACAAGCAATATATGATATGAATGAATGAATGATGCTTTGCACAAAATAAAGAGAGAGAGTTGAGAGACAATGATCAAACGCAAAGGCCAAGATATGTTTCGAGGTTCGAGCACCTAGCTCTACATCCCCGCCTTCACCGAGAAGGATTTCCAATCCACTATCTCCCGCCGAGGGAACCTCTACCGAAGAGGATTTGTTACAACACAAGGAGTACCTAACTCCCTCTCAAACACCACCTCACAACCGAGGGGTAGGCCCGTAGCCAAACAACAACAACGCCTCTACCGAAGAGGGTTACAACCAATCTCCACCTCTCACTAGAGGGAGTAAACACAAGCCTCAACCTCTACCAAAGAGGGAGCAAACCAAACCTCAACCTCGACCAAAGAGGGAGCACCCAACAATGAAAAGGGTTACAACTTGGTGGTATCTTTCAACCACAAACAATCTCTCTTTCTTTTCTCTTTTTCACAAAAATAAGATCCTAATAGATTAGGATAGAAGATATAGCTCAAGTGTGGAAAACAAGTGTTTGATCAAAGAAAAACTCTTGAGAAAATACCAAATGGATACGGAAATGAAGAACAATAAACTAGTTTCCAAAAACCTATTTTCTTTGAAAATAACAAAACACTTAAAAATAAATAGAATGAATCTTTTTGGCACTTAAAAACTCTTTTGAAAACTTCTTTTTAAAAGCAGAGAATAGGGAATTTTACTCTTGAAAAACTTATGAAAATAGCCCAAGAGTTGGGGTATTTATAGCCCCAAAACAAAACTAGCCGTTAGGCTGATGTGGCAGCCTGACAGGCTTGGCGGTCGGCCGCCCGGTCGACTGCCAACAGTCAAAAATGTGACCGTTGGACAAACCGGTCGACCGCCCGGTCGACCCAAATATACAGAGAGCACTGCTCTCAGTTACGGTCGACCGTCCGGGTCGACCGCCCTTGTGTCTGCCAGACGTGCACGGCTCTGTGCACGTCGGTCGACCTCACGGGTCGACCGGCCCTTGGTGCGGTCGACCCATGCGGTCGACCGACCTGGCTGTCAGTCACAAATCAGGGTCAGAAACACTTGTTAAAAATATTTTAGAAAAATCTTTTAACACTTCTAAAAATCACCAAAAATAGTTTTATCATTTTGCATTGATATATAAACATGTGATAAAAAGTTTGGCTCAAATATCAATCAATATGAACTATTTTTGTGTCTTATCATTTTTACCAAAAACCAAAACATGTATTTTTATCAAACATGGATTTTTCTATACATGAATAGGATAGTCAAAATAAGTTTGTATAACTCATGTAAGCATGCATGTATAACTAGAATACATCTATTATACATATAAACCATGTAAACTTGTTTTGATCAATCTATTCGTGAAAACACATATCGGTTAAACTAAAAACCGAAAAACCAATATCCAAACATAAAACTTATGTGTGTTGTGCACTTGAACATATCAACTATTCTAAGCTTTACAAATGGATCTAAACACACTAAACTAAAGTAGGATACCTAAGTCTTCTTAACGATCTTCATCTTCAAGTCGACTCGATCCCAACGTGATCCTCGAGTGCAAAGGTATGCTCTTGAAGCTTGGGCACCGGAATCACCAAGTGAAGGCTTCCAAACTCATCTTTCTGAAGCAATCACCAACTAATATCTTGATCAATGATCTGTAACTAAAATCACAAGATAATTAGTAAACATAACTACATGAGTTAATCATCATCAAAACTAGAGTGGAAGGCCTTTGGGCCAACAGACTTCACATTGAAGGGGACATAGATACCAGAATGAATTAGGTTTGAGTGGCGTCGATGCCCGCTGGCTTTTTCAAATAGTTTTCTAGTTGACTTGCCATAAGACATCTCTTGCATGAAGGCAAGGTGACTGAAGCGAGTAGACCAAGTAATCCACCTCTAGCAAACTGGGTTATCCTCGCAGCCCCTATGTGTCTTAGTCTAATGTGTCAAATAGTAGACTCATTAACATAATTCACAGATTTAGCAGAAAAAGAATATCTTTATTAGCATCACTACTAGAAAAGTTTAAGTATACGCAAGACAAATTATTTGACAAAAACTAACCAATTTAGCGTCAATGTCAAATGTAATAATAACATTGTTCTGACAAAACTCTACACCTAAGCCTATTTTCAATAGTTTTGACACAAATAAGAGATTGTGTTGATTCTTCAGTACCGTGAAAGACATCATGTAGGAGTAAGGTTGACCCGAGTTTGAAGTCCAGCTTAAAAGCATCGATTCCGAGGACTTTCGCACTGGGGTTATTTCCCATGAATAGTTTTTAACTCCCAGGTGGAGCGTGTCGGTCCTCCACAAATCCGTTTGTATCTCACACTACATGGTATGTTGACCCTTTGTCTACAACCCACAAATGAGGAGCATCAATTACAACAACAAAAACTTGACTGCTAATGAAAGCGTAACATAGAGTTGGAATGAGTACCTTCTTCTTTGACTGCATGCATTCCCGCGCAAAGTGTCCCAAGAATCCACATCTGTGACAAGCCATCTCAGGTTCTTTTTCTTTGCCACCACGGTTACTATGTCTGGTCTTTTTGAGCTTTTCGTCTACTTCCTTAAACGAAATTCACATATATTTGACCTTTCCTTTGGCAACCGGTTTCTGCATGCGTCGAGGTGGTGTGCTCTCTTATTGGGTGTTACGCTCTCATCTGGCTACATTGCAGGTTGCTCCACTCGAGCTTTACTTGGAGCCTCAAAGTGGTGAATGCCTTCACAACTTTTTTGGGCCATCGAGTGATCATCAGAAAACAATTCTTGGGTCTGCTCTAAATTTTTCTTCGAGCATATCCTAGAGGTTTTTGCAGTTAAGAAAAGGCTCTCAAACTCATTGACAAGATCGTTCGGCAGGCAGCTCAATATTAGATATCGAGTACTGCGATTGATCTTTGTCCAGGTCTGATAGTGCGTTTTACCTCATCGAAAGCGCTTTCTGCCAGTTTTTCTCTCACTTTGGTGATTATTGTTAAGGCGTCTGCATTAAGCAGGTACTGGATCTTTGGCACCAAATATGATAATTACTACCATCCAGCTTTCAACCTTTGAGCAGATCATCTGAAAACTTTGAAGCCATCACCTAAAACATGATAGAAGATCACTATTAGGTTACATTATATTTAAAATTTTACAGGAATAGCATAATTATTTTCACTATAAAAGAGAAAATTAAGATAATTAAAATTTTGGCCGCAGTGGGATTGAGACTCCGCGTGATGCTCAGAATCATCTCTCAAGCCTAGGACTAAATTTTAAAAATCACAATTTTCTATTACGATGTAAATATTACACTGTATTTAGCAGCTGAATTTATGAAAAATTTACCACCACTAAAACTCCACCTCTCACTCTTACATTTCGTGAATTATTAGCTTTATAATTTAGGGTATGCTTCCAGATGTGTGTGTAATACTTTGGCCAAAAAACAGATCTAAAAAATCTATCAAAAGATCACACACTTGCAAAATACTTTCGCAGTCCAATCTCACCTTTTAGCTTCGCCCAATGGAGTGTGCGGGCCACACTCAATGCCGACCCTGCAACATCAAGTGGCAAAGTATGCAATTATAATGATATATCTCAGGTATCCAAAACTTAGCCAGTGAAGGGCAATGCGACCATGTCGATGCGCTTTCGTTGAAGTGTGGAAAGATTGGTAGGCCCCCATACCCTGTCAGATATTAGCATTGTCGCCTATGGGACGCACCAGTCACGGTGCATGCGGCCAAGTCTGGCCACAACCCAATGGCGCTGGCCGCTGCCCCAAGGAGAGCACTTGTTGCTGCGCAGAGGCCGAGCCAGTCTCGGGCCGGCTACATTTCAGTAGCACCGCCTTTTCAATGAGCACACTAGCTGTTGCAACATTACCCAGGCCAGGCTGCAAACTTCGCTGCGCCCGCCCAGAGGGGCGCGCCTCGTGGTGCAGCAAAGACCAGGCTCGGTTCATGCGTGTGAGCCACACACACATACAATAAAATGGCTAATCAAGTGTTGACACGTGTATTGATGCTCTTATAATATATTACGTGTGTGGGCCTCACACACATATTATAGGAGATTATAAGAGTTTCAATCCACGTGTCAACATCGGATTGACTCTCTTATTGTATGTGTGTGGCTCACACACATGAACCGAATCCGCAAAGACCGGGGTGGACTCGTCCTGCGGCTGAGGCTGCGCCCGTGGCGGCACAAAGTGTTGGAAAGAGAGAGGATATTGTCGAGGAAGCCGACAAGGATCGTCGGGAAAGTCGTCGACGAAAGACGAAGGAAGCAGCAGCAGCAAAACAGGTTAACAGCAGCAGCAGCAAGTGTTCGGTCGACCGGCCGATCGACCGCCAGTAGTAGCAGGAGCTCGGTCGACCGGCCCGGTCGACCGACGTGCACAACATGCACAAGGAGGGATCTCGGTCGACGCCCAGTCGACTGACTGAAGTGACCCAACTCTCGGTTGGGAACGGTCGACCGGCCCGGTCGACGGCGCGCATAGGTCGGTCGAACGCCCGGTCGACCGACAGTCGGGTTGCGGGCTGCGATTGCTGATTTAGAAATCTGTTGTATTTAAACGGGATTTCTAGGGTTTTGTGTGTACTAAGGAAAGTTGCAGCTCCCTGCTACTCAGAGGTGCTGCATCCATTGTAATTAATTTTCTAAATCAATTGAATATCTCTTTCATTGCCCCGAGGACGTAGGCATCAAGGCCGAATCTCGTTAATCGTTTTATTCGTGTGTTCTTTCTCTGGTTTTGGTATTTGTGCTGTTTGGGAATTTGTTCTTCGTGCATGGGAGATTCAGGGATTCCTCTTCTGGTTGTTGTCGTAGCACATCAAGTGGTATCAGAGCTTCCCAGGTTACGCTTGGGATTTTTCTGGAGATTCGGAGGGCTTCGGGATCTGATTCGGTGGAGATCGTGTGTCGATCTCAGATCAGAGGTAGTTGTGCTCGTGGGATCGTGTGTCGATCTCAGAAGGACGCAAGGAGTGTTCAAGGAATCTTTGGTGGAGTAGATCGGTGAGAAACTCAATATAGGATTTCAAGAAGAAGGTAAAAATCCAATTTTATCGAAGTTGTGATCTATTTTCAGTTGTTTTTTCCGCATAGATAGAGAATCAAGTAATCTAGATGGCAGAAGAAAGTATTTCGGTTAAGACCATGAATCCTCATTCGAGGATTGACGTGGTGAAGTTTCATGGCACAAATAATTTCGGGATGTGGAGATGTGAGGTTATGGATGCCCTGAATGCATCGAATCTCGAGGATACTCTCCTTCTGGAGAAGAAGAGAAGCAGGACCACTGATGAAGAGTGAGAGAAGATGAACAGGTCTGCGTGGGGTTGATTCGTTCATGTTTAACACAAGACATAAAATATCTTGCGTTACATGAGACGTCGGCGAAGCATTTGTGGGAGACCCTTGAGAAGAAATATCTGACCAAGAGTATCGAATCTAGATTGCAGCTTAAGAGTAAGCTGTACCAGTTTCAGATGAAGAAGGGGAGCTCCGTGAATGAATAGATCAACGCTACACGAAGCTTCTTACAGATTTGGTGAACGTGGATGTCAAGATAGATGAGGAAGATAAGGCGATAATCCTCCTGAACTCACTACGGCGGTGGAGTATGAGACATTCACTCTAACCTTTATCAATGGTAGATAGACTCTGGACTATTATGAGGTGTCGTCTGCACTGGCAAGTTATAAGACAAGGAGAAAGGAGAGACATCCTTCTCAGTCAAGCTCATCAGCGGAGGCACTGGCAGTAAGAGGCAGAGGTTCATCAAGGAAGGGCAAGGAGAAAAGAGGAAGATCAAAGGCCAGGTCAGGGTTCAGGGATCTTAAAAGGAATCAATGTGCCTTATGCAGAGAGATAGGGCACTGGAAAGTGGACTGTCCGAAGTTCAAGGGGAAGAAGAAAGAATCAAAGTCTGAGGCAAATCTCTCAAAGGTGGTTAACACTCAGAGCAGTAAATCACAGGTGTAGGCTGTCTAAAAGTCACTAAAAGACAAGCCATAAAAGCAGAGTCTCAAGTTCAAGGCGCGTTGGCTCGACACCCGCGTCTCAGCATCAAGGCGCGTTGGCTCGATACCCGCGTCTCAGCATCAAGGCGCGTTGGCTCGATACCCGCGTCTCAGTATCAAGGCGCGTTGGCTCGATACCCGCGTCTAGCATCAAGGCGCGTTGGCTCGACACCCGCGTCTCAGCATCAAGGCGCGTTGGCTCGACACCCGCGTCTCAGCAACAAGGCGCGTGGGTCTAAACCCGCGCCTCAGTTGTAACCACCCAGATTACGGGGCCAGTCACCGCACAAGTAGCGGGAAGTGGCCCCTCATTGTGGAGCGTTTTCAGGGGGCACGTTCACCCCCTAGGACCTCTATAAATAGCCTCGTTTGCTATGAGGTCGAGGCAATCGGCAATAGGCAATCGGTAATCAGAGAAGAGGGGGGCGGTAAAAAAAAAAAAGAAGGATCAGGCATCAAAGAGGAGATCATCAACAAAGAGAGAGAGAAGACTCTTCGTCAAGCTTGCTGCGTACGAGCTGCTCTTCGCCTACCTTCTCTTTGAGAGTTTGGTAGACAGAGCTGTTACTCTTTCTACCACCCAGAGAGAAGATCCCCCGACGGTCCCGACGGTCATCCGGTCAACGGAGAACAAGACTCACTCTCCACCGCCACACGAAGAACCCAGCCTTAAACAAAGGGGGGATTCAAGACTCAACATCCTCCCTCCCTTGTAACTGGAAGGAAAAGTCTGGTTGTAATAGTTTCATTTGATTCAAGGAAATCTTTACACCCATCTCTGTCTCTTCTTCTTTCCGGCGCATACAACAGGCAGATGGACCAGACTCAGATTCGTCGGTGTTCTCATTCTCAGTTACAACTCCCATATTAGGCTACTCAGGTGAAAATGAGTGGATCATGGATACAGGTGCTACATAACATGTATGCCCCAATCGGGACTGGTTTACAAGCTTTGAGAAGCTGAAAGGTGTTCAGTCGTTATGGGCGACGATCATCCATGCATCATGGAGGGTGCTGGTACAATCCAAATCAGAATGTTTGATGGGATGGTGAGGGAGCTGAAGGAAGTGAGGAATGTACCTCAGTTGAAGAGAAACCTGATTTCTGTTGGAGCTTTGGAGTCATTGGGCCTTGTGGTGTAGATTAAGGAAGGAGTCCTTAGAATGACAAAAGGTTCGATGGTGGTGTTGAAGGCCGATCGCCGGAACAAGCTATACTACTTGAAGGGTAGTACGGTGACAGGGCAAATGGCGGCTTCTACCAGTTCAGAGGAAGATTCAACCAGGCTGTGGCACATGAGGCTGGGACATGCAGGAGAGAAGTCATTGCAAGCTCTTGTGAGGCAAGGGTTATTGAAGGGTGCCGAAACCTGCAAGATGGAATTCTGTGAACATTGCATCATCGGCAAGAAGACCAAGGTGAAGTTCAGCACAGCATCACATTGCACCGAGGGGATTCTTGACTATGTTCACACGGATGTCTGGGGACCTACCAAGACTGCATCAATGGAGGTAACCATTACTTTGTGTCGTTTATTGATGACTATTCTAGGCGGTGCTGGGTATATACCATGCGACACAAAGGGGAAGTCCTAAAATTGTTCGTGAAGTGGAAGAAAAACTTGGAGAGAAGCACGGAAGGAAGGTCAAGGTCCTCCGTTCAGATAATGAAGGAGAGTACAAATCGGATCCTTTTCTACAGCTATGTCTTGATGAGGGCATAGAGAGACACTTCACTGTATGAGAGACACCGCAACAGAATGGGGTAGCAGAGAGGATGAATAGGACTTTGCTAGAGAAGGTCCGGTGTATGTTGTCCAATGCAGTTTTGTCAAAGAAGTTTTGGGCTGAGGCTTTGGCGTATGCATGCTACCTCGTGAATAGGTTGCCGTCGTCTGCGATAGGGGGGAAGACTCCTCTTGAAGCTTGGTCGGAAAAAGCAGCTGTTGACTATGATTTGCTACGGGTCTTCGGATGTCCGCCTACTATCATGTCAAAGATGATAAGTTAGACCCAAGAGCAAAGAAAAGGGTGTTCGTCGGTTTTAAGCGTGGAATCAAAGGGTTCAAGATTTGGGATCCAACGGAGATGAAGTTTCTTCTCAGAAGGGATGTCACTTTTGATGAGGCTTCCATGATGAAACCTAAGGTCTCTCAGCAAGTGGAGACTAGTGATAGGTAGTAAAAAGTGCATATTTATTACTACATTTACTATCATATTTTCATATTTATTCCTATAATTATGCATTATTACTAATGTTTTATTATTTAATGTGCGCAGGCCTTGAGAAATTATTTAAATAAAGAATAAAGCCTAAATAAAGCCCAGAAGCCCCAAAAAGCCCATGTGCAAGCCCATGTTCAAAAGTTGCAATTACTAAAAGAAAAGGATAAGATGGACTTCTATTTGAATAAGGTTGCTTGCACCACAAGATAAAGATAAAGGAGAGAAAAATTCGGATTCAGACTGTACACGTTTTAGTATTCAGATCATAACTTTTGCTACAGATATTCAAATCTGATGATTCAAGATGATCCAGAAAGAAGACTTGAAGGACTACAAAATCTTATTCAAACTTTCCAATTCAGTCAGCAGATAAGCCAATTTCAGCGATCAACATAATAACAAGTTGCAGGACAGATTTGAACTTCTATGGATAAGTCAAAACAAGTTTGGAGACAAAAGAAGAATTCAAATTCAGAGATATTTTGCTCCTCTTATCTTCATACACTTCTTATCCTCTGGTTTTCTCCTATAAATGCCCTGCATAGCAACAGAGGAAGGGCAAATCTCAGAAGCTCAAGTACAGAAACGAGCTTAGGATTTTTCTTTAGATTCTCTCTAATTTTGTAGATTGTAACTTAGGTGTTTTAGTTTTCTTTTATGTAATTTTTATTTTTTTATGTAACTGAGAGGAGAGACGAGTTTCATGGAGGAAGGAGATCAAGCTTGTACTGAGGTGACATCGGTGTAAGTCTTTTCTTCCATTGTTATAAGAATCAAATCAAAGTTTATTTCTTTTTTTTATTTATTCTTGTTTTGTTTTTCTTTCTCTCTTTTGTGTTTGTGGATCCATGTGAAACCAAGAGCTTCGAAGGTGCTTCTCCTTGCAAGTGCCGTTGATGGTTTATGATGATGAACATCTACTTCCATGGTAGCGTAGCTCGCCCTTTTTATTTCGTAGTATAGATCGGGAGTAGGGAAGATCTCATATTTCATGCTTCGTTCGCCTTCAAAGAAAGGTACGTCATTGACACGGTTCCAAGATAAGCAGACGCCGAGAGGATAAGTAGGTTTTTAGTTTTTAGTTTTCTTTCTTTTAATTTTAGTGTAAATCACCAATTCCCAATCTTTTCACACTTCTTCTTTTTCATTATCATATCATTGTAAATATTACTTCTAGTTTCTCCATCTTCTTAATCTACCACTTTCTTTCTAACCTGACTTTAACAATTATTAATTCAAACACTTTAGAGAACTTACTAAACAAGCTTCCATCGCTAGTCCCTCCTGTGGATCACGACCCGCTTTGGCCCTTGCTGCAGCGGATAGCATTGAGACTGAGATTCTAACTCTTAATCTTTTTCTTTGCAATCTCAGTTTTTCAATCAACTAGCAAGACCAAGGAGTTATTGCAGCAGGTGGAGATTGATGCAAATCCACCATCTCTAGAGGATCAGTATCGGTGAGGATCATTCCCAGGGTGACACAGGGCAGTGATCAAGCAATTGTAGAAGACGCTGAAGATGTTGAAGAGGGTCAAGAACAGGTCATAAGTAATATTCCTGACTCTACTGCAGTTGAAAGACCAAGGAGGAACACTAGAAGACCAGGTTGGCTCACTACAGATATGGTCGTGGCGTATGCACTTCCGTCGTTGAGGAGGCTATTCCATCCACCTTCAGAGAAGCTGAGATCAGTTCGGAATCGAAGATGTGGAAAGAAGCCATGATGAAGAGATGAAGTCTCTCTACAAGAAAGACACTTGGGAACTTACTAGGTTGCCCAAAGGGAAGAAGGGTATAGGCTGCAAGTGGGTGTATGCTAAGAAGCAGGGATCTCTCAAGGAAGATTCGGTACGCTACAAGGCCAGGTTGGTAGCTAAAGGCTACGCTCAGAGGGAAGGAATTGACTATAATGAGGTATTCTCTCCTGTTGTTAAACATTCGTCAATTCGTATTTTATTGGCTTTGGTGGCGCAGTACGAGTTGGACCTTGACCACTCGATGTAAAGACCGCTTTTCTCATGGCGATCTAGAGGAGGAGATCTACATGACTCAGCCAACAGGGTTCAAGACTGCAGGGAAGGAAGAAATAATATGTAAGCTGAAAAGTCGCTGTACGGACTGAAGCAGTCTCCTAGACAGTGGTACAAGCGATTCGATAGCTTCATCAGAGGGAAGAAGTACACAAGAAGCCACTATGACCCATGTGTGTACTACAACAAACTACCGACAGGGGAATATATCTATCTACTTCTGTATGTAGATGATATGTTATTACTTCGAGGTCGAGATCTGCTATTGATGCACTGAAGAGAGATCTATCTTCAGAGTTTGAGATGAAGGACCTTGGTGAAGCTAGGAAGGTGTTAGGCATGGAGATCACTAGAGACAGAGGGATTGGCAGGGTGAGCTTGACTCAGAAAGGATATTTGGAGAAGGTACTACATAGGTTCAATATCGTAAGGATACGAAGTCTGTAAGTACACCTATGGCTCCTCATTTCAAGTTGTCTGCTAAGATGTCTCCGAAGAGTGTTCAGGAACGTGAGTATATGACTCACGTCCCATATGCCAATGCAGTCGGTAGCCTTATGTACGCTATGGTGTGTACGAGATCAGATCTATCACAGGCTGTCTCCATGGTTAGCAGATATATGCATGATCCAGGACAGGGTCATTAGGAGCAGTGAAGTGGATCTT
Source organism: Agave tequilana (assembly GCA_038442645.1). Taxonomy (NCBI): domain Eukaryota; kingdom Viridiplantae; phylum Streptophyta; class Magnoliopsida; order Asparagales; family Asparagaceae; genus Agave; species Agave tequilana. The sequence goes on from JAVJIF010023300.1 coordinate 26,971, forward strand.
GAGGTACATCAAAGGAACAATTGATGTAGGTCTGGTATTTGAGAAGGACTCCACGGGAAAGATTTGAGAAAGACTCCACGGGAAAGCAAGAGTCCATAGGATATGTTGATTCAGATTATGCAGGTGACCTTGACAAGCGCCGGTCTACAACAGGGTATGTCTTCACATTCTCTCAAGCACCGGTGAGTTGGCGCTCCACACTGCAGTCTACCGTCGCATTGTCGACCACAGAGGCCGAGTATATGGCTATGACAGAGGCTATGAAGGAGGCAATCTGGCTTCAAGGCTTGCTTGATAACTTGGGCGTGGAACAGGATCTGCTGAAGATTAACTGTGACAGTATGAGCGCCATTTACTGGCAAAGAACCAGGTCTATCATGCACAGACGAAGCACATCGACGTCAGGTACCATTCGTTCGGGAGATTCTAGAAGAGGGTGATATCGAACTGTTGAAGATTCACACATCAGAGAATCCCGCCGACATGCTTACTAAGGTGGTGTCTGGAGTCAAGTTTGCACATTGCAAAGCTTTGCTCCATGTCCTTCAGGTAGCTTGAGCTTGCTGAATCTCATTTGGATGAACTACGGATGGCTTGATCCCTTGGGCAGGGTACGTAGGCAACCACATTGGTGCAGCCACTCTCGAGTCGATGGACAATTCGGCTCAGATTTGAAAGAATCTTCACCGAGGTGGAGAATTATTGGAAAGAGAGAGGATATTGTCGAGGAAGTCGACAAGGATCGTCGGGGAAGTCGTCGACGAAAGACGAAGGAAGCAGCAGCATCAAAACAGGTTAACAGCAGCAACAGCAGGTGTTCGGTCGACCGGCCCGGTCGACCGCCCGCAGTAGCAGGAGCTCGGTCGACCGACCCGGTCGACCTACGTGCATAACATGCACAAGGAGGGATCTCGTCGACCGCCCGGTCGACCAACTGAAGTGACCCAACTCTCGGTTAGGACACGGTCGACCGGCCGGTCGACCGGCGCATAGGGTCGGTCGACCGCCCGATCGACCGACAGTCGGGTTGCGGGCTGCGATTGCTGATTTAGAAATCTGTTGTATTTAAACGGGATTTCTAGGGTTTTGTTGTACTAAGGAAAGTTGCAGCTCTCTTGCTACTCAGAGGTGCTGCATCCATTGTATTGATTTTCTAAATCAATTGAATCTCTCTTCATTGCCCCGAGGACGTAGGCATCAAGGCCGAACCTCGTTAATCTTTTTTTTTCGTGTGTTCTTTCTCTGGTTTTGGTATTTGTGCTGTTTTGAGAATTTGTTCTTCGTGCTGGGAGATTCAGGGATTCCTCTTCTGGTTGTTGTCGTAGCACAACACAAAGGATGTTTTGGCCTCAGCCTCACCAAAGCAACGGTGTCACCCTTGCAGGCCATACGTTCTGCTGCGTGTAGAGGCCAGATCGGCCTAACCTTGCTATGGTACGGTGGCTGGGTCGATCATGGCCCTGTCACGGCAGCAGCGTCGCCTCGGAGAGGCACGCCTGCTGCTGTGCAGGAATCAGGAGGCGACGCCTGCTGCTGTGCAGGAATCAGGACGGTGGTGCCGCATTAACAGGCGTGTCTACCGCCGTGTGTAGATCGGGTTGGGTCTGGGCTTGGTGTCGTGCATCTAAAGAAGAGGGACGTGGCATCTTCGTGCTCCGTCTTAGCAAGCGCGCCTGGCCAATGGCCAGGCACAGTCATGTGTGCCGTAGGTGGTGCCTGTCTAGAGTGCTGGCAAATGACTGGCACTGCCAGTGCACTGCCGATGCTGCTGCCCAGCCTTCACCACAATTGTTTTTTTGAATCTAGTGTATTCAAAAGATTTGATTTTGTTAGATCAAGGTATTTCAATCTTTGAAAGAAAGATTCACGTGTGATTTCAATTTTGCGGAATAATACTTTTCTATAAAAAAATTCATAACCTTAAACATGTAGATCCAGATTCATACATCAAGAAAAACTCATAAAAAATTATAAATCTCAAGATCTAGATTACTCCACTAATATTTAATCTTAAAAAAGAAAAGAGCTCTAGCCTAGCTCTGAATCATATTATAATATCATGTCAATATTAGATAATCAATCTATATTCTAGAAATGAATGCAACGAAAAATCTGCCTCTTAGATTGCTAGGGTTTCTCCTTCGAATGACTCTTCTCTTGACAATGGGGATAGCCACAGCCGATTCCATGCGAGCACACCCCTCACTCTTCGTGAACCAATTAGCAATGAACTGACATGTTGGAGAAGTAGAATGGAACTAGAGAGAGGAATTCATGTAGGCTTTCATGTGCATGAAGGAGACTTGCCCTCTCATTAAATAGAAGAGGCAAAACCCTAAGTCTCTTACAAGAGAGAATTTCATAAACTCTAATTAAATCCATCTCTTGAATTGAAATCTAGCAGCCCACATTGGGCGCTACTTTTGTCCCGTCATGGTTAGGACTGCGCCTAATTCATACTGGGCTTAGACTTGGGCACGACCCTATGAGCTGACCCACCAAGTCTAATAGGAATCTTCACAGAATGTTAAAGAGCCCAAAATATCTTGAAGATCTTGTTTTAAATATAACAAATGACAATCAGAATATATTCTCAACCACACATTCTAATAAACTGAAGAGCATCGGGATCAAATTGTTAGAAGACAAATTGGATGCAAGGAAGAATCATAAACCAGAGAAACTTTCATTATCTCATTGCACCCAACAATTCAAGACCATCATGATAAATAAAGTTTACGGGAAGGAGACAATTGACAGAACGTGAAGGCATATCAATAGACAAAATTGAAGAAGTTAAGCTCATAAAATTTCTTCTGAATAAGTGCAATGCTGGAAAAAAGTTGTAAGAACCACCAAAAGAAAAAAGTTCTGATAAGCATGCGTTGAAACAAGATATTTTACAAATTCACAAAGACAATGGGCATCACCCAATGTTAATATTTTAGTCATCTAAGATGCCTTCAACAAGTTTGCATAACCTGTGTGGTGTGGGAATTGAATCTATTTTATTCTGATATCATATTAAAATCCCTGCTACTCAGTGAAATTTAGGAGTAATAGTTTTAAATGTTGTGAATTCGGGGGAGGATGCCCCCAAGACCGGATCGACTGAGGCGGTGCATCGAAAATAAACCACAAGGTCTACTGATTGAGATTTTACCTGCACACGAGAATACAAAATTTCAGTTTTAAGAATAGGATGTGCAAGGTGCTCAATACTACCGCTATAGCAAGTGGTTATGCTGGTCGTGATCCACAGGGAGGGACTAGCGATGGAAGCTTGTTTAGTAAGTTCTCTAAAGTGTTTGAATTAATAGTTGTTAAAGTCAGGTTAGAAAGAAAGTGGTAGATTACGAAGATGGAGAAACTAGAAGTGATATGATATTTACAATGAAAAAGAAGAAGTGTGAAAAAGATTGGGAATTTGGTGATTTACACTAAAAATAAAAGAAAGAAAACTAAAACTAAGAAAAACATACTTACCTCTTCGGCCTGTTTACTTTTGATCCGTTGCAACGACTTACTTTGTCTTTGAAGGCATTCAAGCATGGCGTATAGGATCTTCCCCCTTCTCAAACTACACTACGAAAATAAAAGACAAACTATACTAGCAAGAGAAGGTTTGATCATCACCATAGGCCATCAAGGGCACTTCAACGGCTAAGCAGTCTCGAAGCTATCAAATTCTCTTGGATTGCAAGACATCAGAGGGAAACAAAAACAAAACAAGAATAGAAGAACAAAAATAAACTTTGAGTTGATTCAATTAATAATGGAAGAAAAGAATACTTACACCGATGTCACCTCAGTACAAGCTTGATCTCCTTCCTCCATGAAAGTATCCTCTCCTTTCAGTTACAAAAATTACAAAAAAGAAAATAAAACCTAAATTACAATCTACAAGTTAGCCTAAGAAAAACCCTAAGTTTGTCTCTGTACTGCACTGGACGCCCTTCTCTGTTGCTCTGCAGGGGTATTTATAGGAGTTGGAAGAAGTAGAGTCCCGGTACGACTCCTCCACAAAACCTTATCGCCAGATTCGTCCATAGTTCCGCGGTTTCCGCGGCCATAGTGTGGTCTCTGGCCACGCGCTTTCGCGCGTGGCCTCCTCTGGTCCGTCCATCTGGGTGTATTCTTCTCGAAGTTGTATCCCGACTCTTTATTTTGAAAATTCGGGGTAACTTGTGAAGCAAGTTACCCTAAATGCAAATCTTCCAAATCTTTTAAAACGGATTCATCTTTGCACTCTCCTTCTTTTATCTTTATCCTCATCCTGCAAGCATTTAGGGTTGAATAGAAGTCTATCCCTTCCCCCTTCTTTTAGTATTTGCAAATTTTGCACATGGTAATTGCAATTTTAACATTTGGTAATTGCAACTTTTGCATTAGGCTTGGACATGGGCTTTTTGGGCTTCTTTGGGCTTTTATTTCTTTATTTTTTATTACTCAAGGCCTGCACACAATAAATAATAAAATATTAGTAATAGTGCAAAATTATAGGAATAAATATGAAAATGTGATAGTAAATGTAGTGATAAATATGCACTTTTTACTACCTATCATCTACTAAGCAACGTGAAAAAGAGAGGAAAAAAAATGTTTCAAAGTAGATAGAAACCTAACACACAATATAAACGTGGTTTCACCTATCAAACAGATCGTATGTATGTCTACAGAAAAGGGAGAAACTTTATTAAACTTTGAGGGAGTATAATAAGAATTACTTACACCTCACGCTGAGAAGATTACAAGTTCTTGATGGTCGCCGAGAACAGCGAACCCTTGTGACTTAGCTTTTCTTTCGAATCTCTCACCTAGATGAATTATACCCTTATGAATCACAAATTCATTAGATGACATTGAAGGCCACCCCAAGGGGTTATTTATAAACTATAGAACTCTCCTACTCCTAAACAAACTTCATCAATATGAACAATCACCCCCTCAAAATAAAGAAAACCTGAATCTAACTCGAATCTGAAAATAGATCCGGAAAGGAAACTGCCAGACACGACATTAGTCGACTAGGTCAGGGTACTAGTCGACTAATATCATGTATTAGTCGACTACGCCCAAATACTAGTCGGCTACTCTAACAAGATTCAAAACCCCAATTCTTTGCCTAGTCAACTATATAATGTATTAGTCGATTAATCGATATTATTAGTCGACTATACCCAGTATTAATCGACTGGTACTGGCACAACTCCTTGTGCATGTTTGTTCTTTGATCTCTAAAATTTTGTCTACCTTCACAACATATTTCAGTCACAAATCCTAATAATCTCCTCCTTAACTTGAATACGTCCAAGTCCGAGAATAGTCACCATGCTCCATGTGCTCGCATTTACGCATAATTCAACAAACTTGACTTCATCTTCATCTCACTCCCCCTTCTCCATAACCCCCTCATGGGTTCACAACTTGATTCAGTATTAAGTTCAGGCCCAACCTGAACTTTATCACCCAATGATCTCTTTGATCCATACAGTATTTATGAGAATCTGCTCCACCGTAGGTGTAACGATCTAAACTACCTTGTTGCGCACCTAATCCCAATCTCTCTTCAGGGTACAACTGAATATTCGAGCTCGAAACCATCATGTCTCTGATTGCTCTATAACTGCCGCTTTTAAAGCGGAGGATAACTGCAATCCACCGATTGTAACTTTTGAGTTTCGCAACATATACACATTTCTGACACGTTCGGGCTGAAATTTTACATAGACCTCTTTGGAGACTTTTGTAAGATCACGTTCAGCACTGAAACTGAACTCTTCCCTATGTAGGGCTCCAAGAGAGATGAGATTGTACCTTGATTCAGAAACATGACGAACGCCTTAAAGAATAGTGATGCATGGATTGTTTTTGTCCAATCACCTTACTTGTAGCAGAATTTCCCATGAGACTTCTCCCTCTTGAACTGATGTGTATGAAGAGAACATCTTCCTGTTGGAACTGATGTGCTGTAAACATCCAGAGTCAATAATCCATCTGTCTTTGTTACCAACTGATCTGTCTGTAACAGATAGAATGTTGCACTGTTTTTATCTTCTCAAATCAGTTTAGTGACATTAACATCTGGTTGTTTCTTCTTTCGAAGCTAATAATCAGCTTTAATGTACCCCTTCTTGTGACAATAGTTGCAAGTCAAACTCCTATGCTTTGAGTTACCCATGGAACTTCTATTTTACTCTTCTCCCTTAAATAATTAACTTGCCCAGAATCATCATGATGAGACTCAACTATCAACTGGATATCAATTTTGTTCTTATTGAGCAGATGCTCCTTGGCCTTGTTGACCTTGATTGTTGACTTGCCTTCATAAATGAGAGCTTCCCTAAAGCTCTTACATGAAAAAGGTAAAGAACACGGTAATAGAAGTGTCTGATCCTCGTCTTCTATCTTAACATCTATCTTATTTAAATCATTGATAATAGAGAAAAATTCTGTAATGTGAGACTTGATAGGTGTACTTTCATGCACGCGGAGAAGAAAGAGACGCTGCTTCAGATCAACCGATTCGCCAACGACTTCTTCAGGTAGTGATCCTAAAGTCGCTCCCACAATGAGGATGCTGATTTTTTCGTAGAAAACTCAACCAACATTTCGTTCGTCAAGAAAAGCTGATAACCGTCAAGACTTTCTCATCCAACTCCTGCAAAGTTTCTTCTTTCATATCTTGAGGTTTTTTCTCCCTCCCGAGTTGTGCTTTCTTCAACCCGCTCTGAGTAAGAATGGCGTTCATCATAATCTGCCACTTACTAAAATTGATAATACCATCGAACTTCTAAATATTGAACTTGATCGTAGACATCTTCACGTTGACCTTGCTCTGATACTAATTATTGTGAATTCGGGTCGCCCTCACGACTGAGTCGGCTGGGACGGCGTAGCAGAAACTAACCGAAGGGTCTACTAAGGCAACATGAAGAAGAGAAGAAGAAAATATTCTAAGTGGATAGAAAGTCAACACACAATATAACGTGATTCTATCGATCAAATAGAACGTATGTACGTTCACGAGAGAAGGAGAGAAACTTTATTAAATTTTAAGAAAATACAATAAGAATTATTTACACCTCACGCTGAGAAGATTACAAGTTCTTGATGGCCGTCGAGAATAATGAACCCTTATGGCTAAGCTTCTCTCATGAATCTCTCACCTTGATGAATTACACTCTTAGGAATTAAAAATTTATTAAATTACATTGAAGGCCACCCCGAAGAGGTTATTTATAGATTATAGAACTTTCTTAGCCCTAAACAAATTTCATCAATACGAACAATCACCGCCTCAGAATAAAAGAAACCCCAATCCAACTCGAATCTGAAAACAGATCTAAAAAAAGAAACTATCAGACCAGACATTAGTCGACTAGGTTAGGGTACTAGTCGACTAATACCATGTATTGGTCAACTAGGCCCGAATACTAGTCGACTACTTTGACAAGATTCTAACCAACTCTCTGCCTAGTCGATTAAACAAAGTATATTAGGTGCAGGAATCGATCTGACAACTAATTAATATCACCGATTTAATAGGACAGGTCGGTGAATATCAGGTGAGAGATTTTTTTGTTCAGTAGAACGTTCCTTAATTACAGAACCACATTTCAATTATCTTCTTTGGTCAAACACCAATTAGACTAGTATTAGTCAGTCTCAATATATAGTAATATTTATGAGCATAAATATTTCAGTATAAACTCTATATAAAGAATGTTAGTTCACTTATATAGCAATTGAAGTGAGGTACGCATATAGTGAATCTCCTTAAGACAATTACGTCCCCTGCTTCGGTGCAACGGGTTACTGGACGTTGGTCTCCTAAGATACAACACTCCTTCACGGTATTTGGATAGCACTACCAAATCACCGTACATTCGAACGTAGTTAATCAGTACCTTCATAGGATTTCAATGCAACAGGACGAAGACAAATTTCAGGGAGAATATTTGTCTTAACTTTGGAGGATTATTCACCGTAGAGAAAGAAGGGAGAGAGAAAATTATCTCTTAGAAAGAGACAGATTCAGACAATAATTTTTTATTATAAAATCTGTTGAATTTCATGTACTTCTCCTTTCAGACCGAATCTCTTTTTCAGATTTTTCCTTTAAAATCCGAAATCAGCTCAAAGTGAGAGAAGAGAATGTTTTCAGTATGTTTAGAATCATGGAAAGAAGCGCTAGTTATAGCGCTCCTGGGAGTCTGTTGGAGGGCAGAGTCGTCCAAAAACAGTTGCGACAGTTTATGTCTGAACCGTTGCAACTGTTCCAGACAGGAACCGTTGCAGCGGTTCATTCCAACCGTTGCAGCGCAGCAGACGGGTAGCGAAGCGGGTCTCGACCCGCTTGTAGCACCAAACCCGTGTGGCTCGGTTCAAAAAGAACCGAGCCGGGTTGGATCTAAACCCGAACCCGGGCTCCGGCCCTTACCCCGGCACCGGGCTGGGCGGCGGCGCGCGCGCATGTGGGCATGGTTTCCCCCAATCGCGCGCGAAAGCTCCAAGTACCCAACAGGCATGCCCTTTGTTCCTATTTTCTTCTATTTATACACTTCAATTATCCATCCAATATTCAATGTTGGACTAAATGCTTTTAGCTACCTTTAGTTTCCTTTAGCTTTTGAATTAGGTAAACTTTAGACTTGAATATCTCATTCATTTTAAAACGAAATTAAACATGTAAATATATCACGTTCACCCCAATGAAAGGAGAACATACTGAGTCATTATCTGGTTGATTCTATCAACAAATCTCGCCTTAATTCAGCTCAAAGATTCATGTTTTAATTCTTCATTTTCCCAACAATCCTTCACAATGAATGGAGATTCAAGGAATTAACACACAAAGAGACTGACTTTATAGTGAAAGATACTTTAGAAAAGAAACTACATTGATAGGTGAACTCGATCTTGAACCTTTCATAGAGAAAGTTTTATCGGACTTACTGGCCAAGCAGTGAATTAAGTTTTAAATTGTCAGCCGTTATTATAAGCCAAGTCTACAAGCTTCACACAATAACTTTCTAAAATCAACTTTGGTTCTCGGTTGTGTCCATTTTGGCCCTGAATATTCTTAATTTCAGAGAGTATTTTTAGAGAATAACAACCTTCGTAGAGATTCCCAAAGAGCCGACCCAGCTCTATATTCACATAGGTGATCGTCCTATTAAGAGTAGTCTTCTCTACCCTATTTGTTTTAATAACAAGATATAGACATCATTAAAAGCGTTAAGCTTATCCTTAATCCACTTGTAGAACACACTTGGGTGCACCATAGGAATGGATTGGAGTCAAACTCCTAAGTGCTTACTTGTAGAGTCAATCATAACTAGTTTTCTCTTAAACTTAGTTCGTGGAATCTCCAGTCGCTAAGTGAGGTTTCCATTAAACTGACTTGGTAAGGTTAAGATTTTAGACCCATTCCCCTCGATGCGCATTTTATACGCTCTTCACTTAAACTTTTAGTAAACGGATCCGCTAAATTATCTTTTGACGATACAAAGTCAATAGAGATAATTCCATTTGAGAGTAACTGCTTAACAGTATTATATTTACAACGAATATGTCTAGACTTACCGTTATATATAAAATTTTTTGTCCTAGATATCGCTGCTTGATTATCGCAGTGAATGCATATGGCGGGCACTAGCTTTGACCGTAATGGTATATCTTTTAAAAATTATCGAAACCATTCTACTTCTTCTCCAGCCTTTTCTAAGGCTATGATTCTAATTCATTGTGGAACGGGCAATACATGTTTGTTTAAAAGATTTTCAGGATACTGCTGTGTCTCCGAGAGTAAATATGTATCCGCTAGTTGATTTGGATTCTTCAAAATCTGTAATCTAATTAGCATCGCTGTATCCTTCTAGTACAGGTGGATACTGTTTATATCTCAAGGCATATTCCTCGGTATGTGATACATAACCTAATACTCGTAGTAAAGCAATCCATGATCATCACTAAGGTTACTAGTATATCTGTTAATTTGCTTACAACATAAGCAATATCGGTTCTAGTGCAATTCATTAAATACATTAGACTTTCGATAATTTGAGAATACTCCAACTATCATACTCCAGTTACTGTATTCTCGCGAAGGTGGATGTATAGGAGAAAAAGATTTGTATTCTCTTTTATCTCATGCTCCTTGAATCTTTATATCATCTAATTCACGTAGTGAGATTGAGATAGACTGATTCCATCTGGTGTTCTTGTGATCTTAATTCCTAAAATTACATCAGCAATCCCCAGATCCTTCATATCAAAATTGTTGGATAACATTCTTTTAGTAGACTTAACAACTTCAATATTAGTCCCAAGTATCCGCATGTTATCTACATATAGACAAACAATAATACACGTATCTCCAACTGTTTTAGTGTATACACACTTATTGTATTCATTGATAGTAAATCCATCTTTGATCATTACAGTATTGAATTTCTCATGCCATTATTTTGGAGACTGCTTTAGACCGTATAAGGATTTTACCAATTTATACACGTTGTATTCTTGGCTCTTGACTATAAATCCTTCATGTTACTCCATATATATTTCTTTATTTAATTCACCATTTAAGAATGCAGTTTTGACATCCATTTGATGAATATCTAAGTTGTGCAATACTACAATCGCAATTAACATCTGAATGGAAGTTATTCTTGTTACTGGTGAATAAGTATCGAAGTAGTCAAGTACTTCTTTTTATCGATAACCCTTGGTTACGAATCTAGCCTTGTAATTATCAATAGATCCATCAGGTTTTACTTTTTTTTTTGAAAATCCACTTACTCCCAATTGGTTTACTGCCAGGAGGTTGACTAATTCTCAAGTATGATTGCTTAGGATGGATTCTATTTCGCTATTTATAGTTTCTTTCCGCATTTGTGTTTCTGGGGTAGAAATAGCCTCTTTAATATTTGAGGCTCGTTTTCAATAGCATATGCTATGAATCCGGACCAAAAGATTTTGAGATTCTTGATCTCTGACTTCTTCTTGGTTCAACTTTTGCATTACCAATTGGTTCCTTGTGGCTTTTGTCCCTAAACGCCATCTAGTGTGTTCTTTTCCCAGAAGTCTTATCTTCTTTCCGTTTGTATGAAAAGATGTCTTCAAAGAAAACATCATCTCTAGATTCGATAATCATGTTTACATGAATATTTGATATTTTGATTTATGTACCAGAAATCTATAAGCACTGCAATTCAAGGCTACTGTTATTTAAGGCATAGCCTATGAATATGCATTCCATTATTTTTGCTCCCAACTTAGTGTTTTTACGCAATGATCTAGTACCTTTGCAAGACACCCCCCACATTTTAAGGAAATGGTAGGAAGTTGTCCTTCTATACCATAACTCAAATGGTATAAGATCAAGTTTCTTATGGGTACTCTATTTAGAATATAATTTGCAGTTAACAAAGCTTTTCTCCATAAGTTCTGTGGAGCTCAGAACTTACGGGCATAGAATTGACCATCTCCTTTAAATTATGTTCTTCCGTTCAACAATTCCATTTTTAGTGAGGAGTATAAGGTGCTGTAGTTTGATGAATTATACCAAAATTAGCACATAATTCACTAAATTCATTTGATTCATATTCTCCGCCTCGATCGGATTTTAGAATCTTTATATTCTTCTTGAATTGATTCTCAACTTCGTCTTTATATGTTAGAAACATATTCATTGCCTCATCCTTACTGTTTAAAAAATACACATAGCAGTATCCTGTACAGTCATCAATAAAAGTAATAAAATACTTTTTATCGCCTCTTATTGACGCAAATTTCAAGTCACACAAGTCACTATGAATTAACCTTAAAGTTATGTATTTCGATCAATTGAGTGAACTGAACTTTTTGCGAACTTGGCTTCAACATATATCTCACACTTGCGAATTTCTTTCAAGTTGAGTTTAGGAATATATTCTAAATTAGACAAGTTTTATAAGGACTTGTCATCTAGCATGCCATATAATAGGAAACTCAAGCAAATAAACAGAAGTTTTTCCTTTATTTATGAGCTTTGGTACAGATATACAGACTTTTTGTCCACTACAGCAACATTGGCCTTAAACAGGCCATCAACAAGATAACTGATAGGTAGTAAAAAGTGCATATTTATCATCACATTTTGTGACGCCCCGATTCCACGGATACGGGGACGTCACTGCGACGTATATATGTAGGTCAGAAGAAGCCCCCACGTATATACGCTAAGCATAAAAGTACAATAAGGAATCAGAGTACAACACAAAGCGTGGTGTATTCATATGCCAACTTACAAGATACAAGTACAAAGTTATACAAACTATGATAAAGTAATACACTTTACAAGTGTTATTTATCATATCCAAGTCCAAAAAGACAATATACAAACATGTACACAAGATGCTCACGTAATGGATGAAGATTCGTGAGCCAAAAGGAAGAGTCTGGCACGAGGGAACTAGAGTTGGTCAGCCTGCTCACTGAAATAAGCCTGGTCCTCTGTGGATGGCTCCACTTCGTTCCAAGCCTCAGAATCTGAATATGCAAATCCAAGGAATCAAGACATATAATAGTAAACAACTGTAGCCAAGTGGCTAAGGGACAGGAATAAAGAAGATGGAACAGTAATAAATAGCATCGACTAACAAGTGATGAAAACATAATAAGGTAAAGCCATAATGCAATGAATGTACAAATTAAGTCTATAATTATTATTACTTGTCTTACTGTGATATCTAGCTATGTGACCCAGCGTCCCAGAACACATAGATCCATATCCTAGTAAAGCAAGTTTGTTATTGGAAACAGCGGTTGTATCGACGAACTATGTTTACAGTGGGTCCCGTACATGCCCGGGACCACGGTCCAGGGTGTTCCGTTGCTTGATGACGGAACCAGCCGCAAGGCCTAACAGGAGGGTCTTATGTATGCCCTTAGTCATGACAGTATTCAGGAATAGGGAGCAAGCACTCCCCTCGGTCCCCTGGAGGCCCTCAGGTCAGACCGGAATATAATTGTATAATTAACCTAATACCACTGTAAACACGAACACATACCGATATCCGCATATTTCCCCCGTCCCATGTGTAAGTTGGTCCATTTTATAAAATAGTCGAGTGTATCATGCTTGGTGTTTAAGTGATAGCATGAAGAGATGGAGATATTTCATATTTAACAAGTCCTAAAATGAGAATATATGATAACGAGTCAAGAAGTAACAAGTCATGAGGTCCATCAAGTAACATGTCATGTAGTACAAATCATAGAGCATGAACAAGAATAGTATATCATATGTGAAGCAAGGGTAAAATCCAATTCATAAAAGAAACAACAATTTTTGCCCAAAAACAGGTTAACGGTCGACTGCCGGTCGACTGCCGGTCGACCGGACAAAATGCGTGAGCTCCAGGTTTGGTCGGTCGACTTCCGGTCGACTGCCGGTCGACCGGAGATATAACTACCGGTCGCCTGTCGGTCGACTGCCGGTCGACCGATACAGGGCCGTGAGCTCCAGGTTTTCTACTGGTCGACTGGTTGGTGAACCGGTCGACCGCCTACTCAAAACTGTGCACGTTTGTGCACATCGGTCGACTGCCCCCCTTGGGCCGGTCGACCGAAGTTCTGAAAAATGCTGCTGTTAGGTCAAAAATCAGATTTTTGTGGTGGTTATTTTTGATAGCTAAAAATATGATTTTGATGACTTAAGGGGACATGATTTGTCAACACAAGTATACAAGGAACTTTACGAGTCTTGGTGAGTAAAAATACTCACTTCGAACGGTCGATTTGAACTTTTACGAGTTCCGAAGAGTTCGAGGTTGACGAAAAGCGCCGAAGTGATCCTCGACGATCTTGCGGACGATCCCAATCCAACGAAGTGGTAGTTGCTTGAGATGGAGATGAAGACTTGGGTGTTGTTTGGGAGTTAGGGTTTGAGTTGGAGATGGAGAAGGATTTTGTGAAGGTGAGAATTTTGTTGAAGTGAAGAAAAGAGAAAGGAATTGTAAAGGAAAGGATTTATATAGGTTTTGATTTTTGTAAAGGAGATGTAATTATGTAGAAGGGAGGGGTTTAATTGCAAAATAGGAGATGGGATGGGTGTCACTCTCCTTGGCCACTTGGCCGGCCATGGGGAAGAGAGAGAGAGAGGTGCATTAATGGGGATATTTTGGAGGAAAAGATATTTTGGAAGAGATATTTTGAGAATTTGTTGGAAGGAAAAGAAGGAAAGGAAAAGAAAAAGGAAAAAGGAGAAGAAATTATAAAAAGAGAAGATATTTTCTCTAACTTGAAAAATTAAAATATTGAAAACACGGATTCCCGGGTTAAAGTCGAGTATGCGGGAAAACATTTCGGAAAATACCGAAATCGTCCGAAATTCAAGTATCTCGGAACGACTCGTAATTTTTTACCAAAAATCAATAATAATATATGAAGACCTATAGTGAAATCCATTTGAAGAAATACTTTATAGTTTTTAAGTTAAAAATCCCGGAATCAGTTACCTACCGACTCCGAAAGAATTTTCATAAATTCATAAAACTCTCAGAAAAAGGATTTAGATGAGAAGTATGATTCTAAGAAATAATGCCTAAAGGACTTTCTAGAAATTCCTAACTGTTTGTGAAATAAAAATACTGGAATCAGTCTTCTGCCGACTCCGGTGGGATATCCATAAATTCGTAAAATCTTCAGAAAAAGTATTTAAGTAAGGAATATTATTCTAAGCAGAAATGTCTAAAGAATCTTCTAGAATTTCTAAACAGTTTGTAAGATAAAAATTCGGGAATCGATCAGCGGCACTGGTCGACACCGTTTTGAAGAAATTCATTTAAATTCTAGAAAATTCCAGAAATTCTCATAAAATCTAATATTTTAGAAAATGATATTTGAAATTAAAATCGGTCAAATACGGGAAGTAAATCGAAAAATACGATCGAAAAGCTGAATACGCAACTAAGTACGTATTCCGGAAACGGGGTATTACAATCCACCCACCTTACAAAAATTTCGTCCTCGAAATTTCGTAAAGTGAAAGGTAACAGGAAATGTAACAGATATAGAGAAGGATAAGATGGAAAATAACAGTTGAGAAGAATAGAAGGAAAGAGTCTTACCAATCAAGATGCGAAGAGTTGAGGATAACGCTCTCGGATAACATCCTCTCGTTCCCAAGTGGCCTCTCCTGGCGCGTGCCGGTTCCAAGACACCAACACTAAAGGTATAGCCTTGTTCTTCAGTGTCTTCACACTCTTATCCAAAATGGTCATCGGCTGCTCCTGATATGATAAGTCCGGCTGTAGTTCCAGCTCGGAGTGATCCAGAACATGACTATCATCCCTTACATATTTCCTCAACTGAGATACGTGGAAAACATTGTGCACACCGTCCAAAGATGGAGGTAAGGCCAATCTGTAAGACACATCTCCCACTCGCTCCAAATCTCGAATGGGCCGATATATCTCGGGCTCAACTTTCCACGAATACCAAACCGGATTACTCCCTTGGTAGGTGATATCCTCAAGAATACTTGATCTCCAATCTGGAATTCCAATGGCCTCCTCCGTGTGTCTGCCCAACTCTTCTGTCTGCTCTGAGCTGCCCTGAGATGATCTCTGATAATCCTGACTTTCTCTGTTGTCTGCATTAGGATCTCAGGTCCCAAAAGACTCCTCTCACCGACTTCATCCCAACAAATCGGTGACCTACATTTCCTCCCATACAATGCCTCAAAGGGTGCCATCTTAATACTGGCTTGATAGCTGTTGTTGTAAGAAAACTCAACTAGATGAAGATGGTCTTCCCATGATCCCTTGAACTCTATCATGCAGGCTCTAAGCATATCTTCAAGGATCTGGATAGTCCTCTCAGATTGTCCGTCTGTCTGAGGATGATATGATGTACTGAACTTCAGACGAGTTCCCAGACCCTCTTGGAGACTCTCCCAGAAATGAGATCTGAATCTGGTGTCTCTATCTGAAACAATACTGACTGGAACTCCATGTAGACGAACTATCTCTTTCATATACTTGTCTGCCAGAACCTCTGTTGTCTGACCTACCCGGAATGGTATGAAGTGAGCTGACTTGGTGAGACGATCAATGATAACCCACACAGCATTATTACCTTTGGGGCTGCGAGGTAATGCTGTGACAAAATCCATAGTGATGTGTTCCCACTTCCATTCGGGTATCGGTAAAGGATGTAGAAGTCCAGCTGACCTCTGGTGCTCTATCTTTATCTGCTGGCACACCAAGCACTTGGCAACAAACTGGGCTATCTCCCTCTTCATGGCATTCCACCAAAAGTGTTTCTTCAAGTCCTGATACATCTTGGTTCCCCCCGGGTGTATGGAATAAGCTGAACTGTGTGCTTCCTCCAAAATCTTCTGTCTGACTTCTCCTTGGGGAACACAAAGCCTGCTTCCAAAATACAAAGCACCATCTGGATGGATACAGATATCAGTCCTCAATCCAGCCTCCACCTGAGCTCGAAATATCTGTAATCTGGGGTCCTCCTTCTGAGCTTCCTTGATCTCATCAATCAATGATGACTGGATCTGTAAAGCCATGAGCTGCCCTGCCTTCTCAGTTCCTTGCACCAACATCAAATCCAATCTGATGAAATCTCGAATCAACTCCTTCTGCTGAGTGATTTGGACTAGCACCCTGTTCTCTGGCATCCTGCTCAGTGCATCTGGAACTGTATTGACCTTGCCTGGATGATATTGCAAGTCAATATCATAGTCTGCCATAAGCTCCAACCACCGCCTCTGCCTCATGTTCAACTCTTTCTGTGAAAAGATATACTTGAGGCTCTTGTGATCTGTGTATATCAGCACTTTATCTCCCAAAAGGTAGTGCCTCCAAATCTTCAAGGCAAAAATCACAGCTGCCAACTCCAAGTCATGAGTTGGGTAATTCCTCTCATGAGGCTTCAGTTGCCTAGATGCATATGCGATAACATGATCATGTTGCATAAGTACACATCCCAGGCCTTTTCCCGATGCATCACTGAATATGACCATCCCTCCTCTCCCTGAGGGAGTCCTCAAGATTGGAGCTGAAATGAGCCTATGCTTCAATTGCTCAAATGCTGCGGTACACTCCTCTGTCCATATGTACCTTACTCCTTTCCGGGTGAGCTGGGTCAACGGAGCTGCAATCCTAGAGAAATCCTGGACAAAGCGTCTGTAATATCCGGCTAGTCCAAGAAAACTCTTAATCTCAGTCACCGTCCTCGGAACTGGCCAATCTTTTACTGCCTGGACTTTGCTGGGATCAACTGAAATTCCTTCTGCTGAAACCATATGTCCAAGGAAAGCTATGCTGTCCAACCAGAAATCACACTTGCTCCTCTTGGCATGAAGCTGCTCCTGCTGTAGAGTCTGCAACACAATCCTCAAGTGTTCTGCATGCTCCCTGTTGTTCTTTGAATAGATCAGGATGTCATCTATGAAAACAACAACAAACTGATCCAGATAGGGCGAGAACACTCGGTTCATCAAGTCCATGAAAACTGCAGGGGCATTAGTGACTCCGAAAGGCATCACTAGAAACTCATAGTGGCCATAACGGGTCCTGAATGCAGTCTTCAGAATATCCTCCTTCTTCACCCTTAGCTGATGGTAACCCGACTGTAAATCCAATTTAGAGAATACACGGGCTCCATGAAGCTGATCAAACAGATCATCAATCCTGGGTAAGGGATACTTGTTCTTGATGGTAACTTTGTTCAACTCCCTATAGTCAATACAAAGTCTCTTACCACCATCCTTCTTGTTTGCCAATAGCACTGGAGCTCCCCATGGTGATGTACTTGGCCGAATCAATCCCTTATCTGAATACTCCTGCAGCTGCTTCTTCAGAATTTCTAACTCCGTCGGTGCCATCCTGTACGGAGCCTTGGATATAGGAGCTGCTCCTGGAACTGTGTCAATGGAGAACTCAATCATCCTCTCCGTGGCAGTCCTGAAATCTCAGCAAACACTTCTGGGAATTCATCCCACACCGGTACCTTCTGCTTCTGAACCTCCGAAGTAGTCATCTGAGTCTTTCCCTTGGTAGACTTCACTTCTCCACTAAATTGGAACTCCGGTTGATGAGGGATTCTGAAATTAATCTTCTTCTCCCTACAATCAATAACTGCATAGTACTGACTGAGCCAGGTCATGCCTAAGATTACGTCGTACCCTTTGGTGTCTAGTACGAGCATATCTATGGCCAAAGTCTTATCACAAAGTTCTACTGGACAATCAGTACAAGCCTGAGAAGATATAACTACCCCATTCCCTGTACTTATCTCCCATTTGTGGTCTAATGATCTAACAGGTATAGAATGTAAAGCCACAAATTTATCTGAGATATAACAGTGGGATGCACCTGAATCGAAGAGAGCGAGAACAGGTAGTGAATGTACTCTGATGTTACCTGTAATCACCTCCTCAGAAGCCTCAGCCTCTGCTTCTGTCAGGTTGTAAGCCTGACCTCTACCACGCCCTGCTGCAGTCCTGGCTCCTCTCTGCACTGGACGAACAATCTGCTGTGGAGGAAGGGGGAGAGCTCTCCTCATCACTGGTCCCTGGTTCCTCTGCCCAAGTGGCCCTGGCAGCACTCTCTGTCCACTGGGTCCTGGAAGTGCTGGCATAGTCTGATTGGCAATCCCCATCCTCCTGTGTGGACAAGCCTCGACAGAATGATCTCGGGAACCACACACCAAGCACAACCCATTTGCTCTACGGCAGTTCTGCTGAGTGTGACCTGGTTTCTGACAATAATTGCAGATAGGACCTGATTGAGCCATCTGATAAGGAGCTGGTCTGAATGGTGGTCTTGCCAGAACCTTTGCTGCTCTGTATGGTCCTCCTCTTCCCATTGGGACAAACGGCCTCTTCATGGCCTGATTCCTCATCTGGTCTCCTTGCTTCTTCTCAAACCCACGCTCCACCTCTCGAGCGATGGTGAGAACTTCTGCATAGGTCTTCAGATGATGGGGCATTAGGAACATCTGAATGTCCATCTGTAGGCCCTGCTGAAACCTGCTTGCTCGCTTCTCCTCATCCGTCACCATGTACGGAGCAAAGCGGCTGAGTCTAAGGAATTCCGCGGCATACTCATCCACGGACTTGTTCCACTGCTGGAGTCTGATGAATTGCTCCTCCATATCTTTCTGCGCCGTAGCAGGGAAGAATCGGCTGTAGAAACTCTTGGAGAACGTGTCCCAAGTGACAGGCTTCTCCAAGCGGGCCTCCTCGGCTAACCACCAAGTTCGAGCTATGTCTTTCAGCTGAATCTTAGCAACCTCTACTTGGTTCTCCTTCGGGACACGGGCTGCATTCAGCAAATCAGTGGTGTCCGTCAGCCATTGCTCAGCATCCAATGGCTTCTCTCCTCCTGTGAAAATTGCTGGTTGCAGCCGTCGGAAATCTGAAATGTTTCCCGGTCTCTGCTCCTTCGGGGCTGCTAACTCCTGCCTGAGGAGTTCAGTCTGCTGCTGCTGGTTCTCCATCATGGCCTGAATAACTCTCAGGACATCGGCATTCTCTCCTCCTACAGGTCCATTCGGTACTTGCCCGATATTGTTACGACCCGATCGTCTCTCCATACCGAATTGGAATAGGATAACTGGAATTGGAAACAAATGGATGGAAGGAGTTTAGAACACAAGGAAATGAATCAAGGACGGAATCAAGAAGGACTTGATAACTCTGTACATTGTAGTTGGCATTCGCAAATTACTAGAATTTGCCACTTGATTGTACTTTTAGGTGTGAGAGCCTAAGCTCTGATACCAACCTGTGACGCCCCGATTCCACGGATACGGGGACGTCACTGCGACGTATATATGTAGGTCAGAAGAAGCCCCCACGTATATACGCTAAGCATAAAAGTACAATAAGGAATCAGAGTACAACACAAAGCGTGGTGTATTCATATGCCAACTTACAAGATACAAGTACAAAGTTATACAAACTATGATAAAGTAATACACTTTACAAGTGTTATTTATCATATCCAAGTCCAAAAAGACAATATACAAACATGTACACAAGATGCTCACGTAATGGATGAAGATTCGTGAGCCAAAAGGAAGAGTCTGGCACGAGGGAACTAGAGTTGGTCAGCCTGCTCACTGAAATAAGCCTGGTCCTCTGTGGATGGCTCCACTTCGTTCCAAGCCTCAGAATCTGAATATGCAAATCCAAGGAATCAAGACATATAATAGTAAACAACTGTAGCCAAGTGGCTAAGGGACAGGAATAAAGAAGATGGAACAGTAATAAATAGCATCGACTAACAAGTGATGAAAACATAATAAGGTAAAGCCATAATGCAATGAATGTACAAATTAAGTCTATAATTATTATTACTTGTCTTACTGTGATATCTAGCTATGTGACCCAGCGTCCCAGAACACATAGATCCATATCCTAGTAAAGCAAGTTTGTTATTGGAAACAGCGGTTGTATCGACGAACTATGTTTACAGTGGGTCCCGTACATGCCCGGGACCACGGTCCAGGGTGTTCCGTTGCTTGATGACGGAACCAGCCGCAAGGCCTAACAGGAGGGTCTTATGTATGCCCTTAGTCATGACAGTATTCAGGAATAGGGAGCAAGCACTCCCCTCGGTCCCCTGGAGGCCCTCAGGTCAGACCGGAATATAATTGTATAATTAACCTAATACCACTGTAAACACGAACACATACCGATATCCGCATATTTCCCCCGTCCCATGTGTAAGTTGGTCCATTTTATAAAATAGTCGAGTGTATCATGCTTGGTGTTTAAGTGATAGCATGAAGAGATGGAGATATTTCATATTTAACAAGTCCTAAAATGAGAATATATGATAACGAGTCAAGAAGTAACAAGTCATGAGGTCCATCAAGTAACATGTCATGTAGTACAAATCATAGAGCATGAACAAGAATAGTATATCATATGTGAAGCAAGGGTAAAATCCAATTCATAAAAGAAACACAATTTTTGCCCAAAAACAGGTTAACGGTCGACTGCCGGTCGACTGCCGGTCGACCGGACAAAATGCGTGAGCTCCAGGTTTGGTCGGTCGACTTCCGGTCGACTGCCGGTCGACCGGAGATATAACTACCGGTCGCCTGTCGGTCGACTGCCGGTCGACCGATACAGGGCCGTGAGCTCCAGGTTTTCTACCGGTCGACTGGTTGGTGAACCGGTCGACCGCCTACTCAAAACTGTGCACGTTTGTGCACATCGGTCGACTGCCCCCCTTGGGCCGGTCGACCGAAGTTCTGAAAAATGCTGCTGTTAGGTCAAAAATCAGATTTTGTGGTGGTTATTTTTGATAGCTAAAAATATGATTTTGATGACTTAAGGGGACATGATTTGTCAACACAAGTATACAAGAACTTTACGAGTCTTGGTGAGTAAAAATACTCACTTCGAACGGTCGATTTGAACTTTTACGAGTTCCGAAGAGTTCGAGGTTGACGAAAAGCGCCGAAGTGATCCTCGACGATCTTGCGGACGATCCCAATCCAACGAAGTGGTAGTTGCTTGAGATGGAGATGAAGACTTGGGTGTTGTTTGGGAGTTAGGGTTTGAGTTGGAGATGGAGAAGGATTTTGTGAAGGTGAGAATTTTGTTGAAGTGAAGAAAAGAGAAAGGAATTGTAAAGGAAAGGATTTATATAGGTTTTGATTTTTGTAAAGGAGATGTAATTATGTAGAAGGGAGGGTTTAATTGCAAAATAGGAGATGGGATGGGTGTCACTCTCCTGGCCACTTGGCCGCCATGGGGAAGAGAGAGAGAGAGGTGCATTAATGGGGATATTTTGGAGGAAAAGATATTTTGGAAGAGATATTTTGAGAATTTGTTGGAAGGAAAAGAAGGAAAGGAAAAAGAAAAAGGAAAAAGGAGAAGAAATTATAAAAGAGAAGATATTTTCTATAACTTGAAAAATTAAAATATTGAAAACACGGATTCCCGGGTTAAAGTCGAGTATGCGGGAAAACATTTCGGAAAATACCGAAATCGTCCGAAATTCAAGTATCTCGGAACGACTCGTAATTTTTTACCAAAAATCAATAATAATATATGAAGACCTATAGTGAAATCCATTTGAAGAAATACTTTATATTTTAAGTTAAAATCCCGGAATCAGTTACCTACCGACTCCGAAAGAATTTTCATAAATTCATAAAACTCTCAGAAAAAGGATTTAGATGAGAAGTATGATTCTAAGAAATAATGCCTAAAGGACTTTCTAGAAATTCCTAACTGTTTGTGAAATAAAAATACTGGAATCAGTCTTCTGCCGACTCCGGTGGGATATCCATAAATTCGTAAAATCTTCAGAAAAAGTATTTAAGTAAGGAATATTATTCTAAGCAGAAATGTCTAAAGAATCTTCTAGAATTTCTAAACAGTTTGTAAGATAAAAATTCGGGAATCGATCAGCGGCACTGGTCGACACCGTTTGAAGAAATTCATTTAAATTCTAGAAAATTCCAGAAATTCTCATAAAATCTAATATTTTAGAAAATGATATTTGAAATTAAAATCGGTCAAATACGGGAAGTAAATCGAAAAAATACGATCGAAAAGCTGAATACGCAACTAAGTACGTATTCCGGAAACGGGTATTACACATTTACTATCACATTTTCATATTTATTCATATAATCATGCACTATTATTAATATTTTATTATTTAATGTGTGCAGGCCTTGAGTAATTAATTAAATAAAGAATAAAGCCCAAAAGAAGCCCAAAAGCCCACGTCCAAGCCCAAGTGAAAAGTTGCAATTATCAAATGTCAAAGTTGCAATTACAAAGTGCAAAAGTTGCAAATATTAAAAGAAGAGTAAAGGATGGACTTCTACTAAATCCTAAATGCTTACAGGATGAGGATAAATAGAGTGCAAGGATGAAATTCGTTTTGAAAGAGATTTGGATTTAGGGTAACTTGCTTTCCAAGTTATCTCGAAATTCAAAATAAAGAGTCGAGATATAACTTCCAGAAGGATAAACCCAGATGGACGGACCAGAGGAGGCCACGCGCGAAAGCGTGTGGCCAGAGACCACAATTGTGCCGCGGAAACGCGGCCCAAGCCGCGTTTCCGCAGCAATCTGGATGAGACCAAGCAACAGTTTTCGGGAGGAATCGTACTGAGACTCTACTTCCTTCTGCACATATAAATACCCCTGCAGAGCAATAGAGAAGAGCGTCCAGCGAAGTACAGAGCCAAATCTAGGATTTTTAGGCTTTCTTCTAGTTTGTAGTTAGGTTTTTATTTTTTCTTTTTGCAATTTTTATTTTTTTATGTAAATAAGAGAGGCCTATGTTGAGAGTGACACCGATGTACCCTCCTCTTTTCTGTCATTGTTTCAAGCAATAAAGGTAACCATTTATTTTATGTTAATCGCTTTACTTTCTTTTTCTTTTTCTTTTCCTTTTCTACTTCACCTTTGTTGGTTTTTGATGAGAATACAAGTGAATTCAAAGCACAATATAACAGAGTCTTTGTGAGTGCCAACGATACTTCATGGAGATGTTTCTCCTCCTCAAGGTCCGTATCACTTCATTCTTGCCCAGCTTGATGATATATGCGAATAGGGGACTGAGCTCGATCCTATGACTTATGCGTTGAACGCCTCCGAAGTAAGGTAGAACATGCAAGGTTTTCAGGTAACTCATCAACCAAACTAAGGTAAGTATTTCTTTCTTTCTTTTCTTTTATTTTTGTAGATTAAATCACCAACACTTCAACTCTTTCTTTCCCAACTCATTGTAAATACTACTTTCTTCCTAACCTAACTTTAACTACTATTTTCTTATTTTCCTTTTAATAACTAAAAGAAGAATTTTTTAGAGAACTTACTAAACAAGCTTCCATCGCTAGTCGCTCCTGAGGATCACGACCCGCATAGCCACTTGCTACAGCGGATTAGAATTGAGCACCGTGCACATCTTTACTTCTAAATCTAATATTCTATATTCTGTGTGCAGGAAAATCTCAATCAATAACCTTTACCCAAATACATCCCACCCTTAGTAAGTATAAATTTATCTGATTCGAAAACTATTCTAAAACCTTTCTTACTAAGGATTGATTCAGAGATCAAGTTCTTGCGGATATCTGGAACATGTAGTATATCGTTCAAAGTGAGCTCCTTCCTAGATGTCTATTAAAGGATGACCTTTCCTTTTCCCTCAACCTTGAAGACGGCTGAGTTGCCCATGAAGAGTTGCTCATCATGCTCTAGTATTTACTAATTAAAGAATAATAATTTCTCAAAGTAGGTGTGCCGAGTAACCCCAGTGTCTACCCACCAATCCTTATTGTTGATTTTTTAGATTCACTTCTGATACCACAACTGATAGGCTTGGTGACGCATGGTCGATCAGGTTTGCCTGTGGATGGGCCTTCTTGTTCTTCTTAGGACGACTGCGACATTCATTCACCTTGTGTCCCTTTTTATTGCAGATGTAGCAAGTACCCTTGAAGCGCTTGTCCTTATTTTCTTGGTCCTTGCTTTTGTACCTTTGGGCAGTTTTCTTTCGCTTCAAGTCTTTGAAAGTAGATGCTTTCCCCTTTGAGTCTTTGATCATGTTGGCCTTGAATTCATAGGAGTACTTGTTGCTCCTTTTCTTGTACTTATGGTTGTCCTCTTCAATCTGAAGCCTCACAATGAGATCCTCCAACTTTAGCTCCGTATGCTTGTGCTTCAGGTAGTTCTTGAAATCTCTCCACGTAGGTGGGAGTTTCTCTATGATAGTATCAACCTGAAAAGTTTCAGGTAGAATCATACTTTCAGGCTCTATCTCGTGCAAGATAAGTTGAAATTCTTGCACTTGACTGATCACAGTCTTGCTGTTCACCATTTTGTACTTCAGAAATCGTCCCACGATGAACTTCTTCGTACTGGCATCTTCAGTCTTGTACTTCTTATCAGACTTGCCCATAACTTATTTACCATTGTGATTGGACTGTAGACATTGTAAAGAGAGTCATCTAGTCCATTTAGGATATAGTTTTGACAAAGGAAGTCACCTTGCGTCCATGCATCAACTGCAAGGACAGAGTCCCGATCGGTTCCGGGTTCTGGTGGATTCTCTTGTAGGAATTTGGCCAAATGCAGAGTAGTCAAATGAAGAGCAACTTCTGTTGCCACCTCTTGAATTTAGTGGCATCAAATTGTAATATCTCTAGTTAGTAATACTGTATTTTTATTTCCCTAAAGTATTTATTTTGATTTACTGATTGTTTTATTGTTAATTATTAACTTGATTATGATTTATTGCATTATTAAATAAATAAATTATTTTGGAACATTAAGTGATAATTTGGCTTTATATATAATTACCAATATTTCTTATTAATATTTTTAATTACTTATTACTGCTACTTCTATGATTATTCTTATTTGTAACTGATATTCCTAGTGGTAGTTATTACTATTATTATAAGTATATGGCTATTAGCATTTTAATTATTATTAGTATTTATTACTATGGTTATTATTAATTACTATTATTATTGTTGTTGTTATTCTTATTGTTATTATTTTTAGTATTATTATGTAGTTATTAGTAGTAGTATCATTTCCTACTCCCTTTACTCCTACCCATTATCTTGATCCATACTCATTAACCTATTGATCCTTATACCCATTATGAAACCCACTACCATAACCCATTACCCAACACACTCAAACCCATACTCCAATAACCTATACCCTCAAACCCAATAGCCCAATCTATAATCCTATATATAATCCTAACTCTTAACCCTAAATCTAATCTCCCTCTCCTTCATCCACAACAGCCAATACCATCCCTCTCCATGGCTGGCCTCTCCGGCAAACCAACAGCACCCCCTCGGTCGCTGTCCCCACCTCCGTGCGCCCCTCTCCATCTAGCCACCCATCCACAACCAGCACCAACAA
The DNA here is from genome assembly GCA_038442645.1 of Agave tequilana. NCBI lineage: Eukaryota > Viridiplantae > Streptophyta > Magnoliopsida > Asparagales > Asparagaceae > Agave > Agave tequilana. The sequence continues at coordinate 52,904 of JAVJIF010023300.1, forward strand.
CGAGCTTCTCCCTCTTTGGCCAAACTCCGGCAGTCGCGACAGTACCCTCCGGCAGCCCGAGCACCACAGCCGAGCCCCCTGCACATTAGCCTTTGCCCAGGCCGTGACAACAGCAGGATCCCCTGCCTCCTTGCGCACCAGGGTCCCCCTCCTTGCCGCCAGCAGCCCCGTGCAGCCCAGAGATCCAACCTCTCCATTGTCGAGCACCATGGCAGCGCCCCCTCTCCCTGTAACTGAGACACCCCCTGCACCTCCCCTCACGGCCGAGGACAGCCGCTCCCCACACCCGAGCCAATCCCCTTGGCCATGCCCTTGCCCATGCCGTGAGTCTCCTTTGTTCATCTCCCTTCATTTTGTATTGTATGTGTTTAATGCAAATGGGTGTTGTTGATTAATTATGTGAGTGCATATGTATATGTATTTGTGTGGGATGCCATCTTCTGTCACTCCGTGGATCGCCGTTGATTGCCGTCGGCGAGCGCGAACGCGCACATGCCCTTCACGATGAGTCCCTCTATCCATCGACATCCTCCGCGGCCCCCGATGCCTCCGCCAGAGCCTCCGTCGGCGCGCCGCACGTCACCTCGTTGCTTGAGTAATTCCTCCTCTTTCTATTACTTTCCCTTTTCATTTATTACATAATGTTTACATGGGTAGAGTTGTAATTATTTGTAAGTATTCATGTGTGCATGGACTTGGATGTGTGCATGAGTTTGGGTATGGGTGCGTGAGTATGAATGAGTAGATATTGGATATGTATATATATGTGGGTACGTATATCCAATGTATACACACATACATAGGTATTTATGTGTGGGTATGTGTATGTATGCATGATTATGCGTGAGTATGTTTGTATATTATATGTATGTATATATAAGTGTATGTATTTATATTAATGTGTGTTGGTATTTATTTAAGTATGCATGTATGTTGGGTATGCGTATACTTGTATATGTATGTGTGTGGGTATACGCTATGTGTCCGTATGCATGTGTGGGTGTTAATCATGTATTTATGTTTTATGTATGCGTTGGTTGAGTGCTACAGTGTTTCAGACCCGTTCGGTGAGATCTGAACCCAGCTATAGGAGACCCGGACCCGATCTAGATTCGTGCTCGTTGTGGACCCAATACATAGGTAATTTGAAGACCGTCCCATGGGATGATCCGGAGATCCGTACCAGTTCATGCAGTGAAGACTAGACGGTGATTCGGTTCCAAAATCACATCATTTCATGTGAGCGTTTGCTTTTATCTTAATTTCTTATTTACCGTTGTCTATATGTATTTGTGCATTACTTTATCATTTCATGTGACTTTCTATTATATTTTATCGGTTTGATTTCTTTTATCATTTTATGAGACACCAGTGATTGTACAACCTATGTATTTCATTGATATGAGTATTTATTGGTATCATTTCATGTGCCCGTTGTTGGCTTAGGCCTAGTATTGATATACCGTAGACCGGACTTGATCTTATAATTGACCTAGTTATGATGAATCCTAGAATATAAACATATTGATCTTGAGGATGATTGATTAATGATTGAGGTCAGAGATTCATATTTTATGTATAGTATTTGCCGGACAAATTGTTTGCGACTATTCTGATTAGAACTCTTTGGATATTGAATACGTGTTAGACATGATGTTGCTTTATCGATAGACTATTTTAACGATACATGGATATGTATGAATATAATATCCTTGACGCTAGTGTATACGATGAGACTGACTTCTGTACTGTTAGGAGCCATTATTTTTGGATTATCACATTGGTGAGTTTGATTTATATATTGATAATCTTATTGATATTGACTACTAGATGTAGAAGTGATCTAGACTCTATATTGATTGAGGATGTTACACTGCTTAGTTATGATTTTGATTAATTGGGATATTGATGATTTAATAAATAGGAGATCTTTGTTGATAAAATGAAATCTTGGACTTGAACCTGTCGGTAGACTCGATTGGATTTGAGTTGACTTGGGGTTGAGGAATAGACGTTGATTGGGTTGACTTGATCTGACTTGGTGGGTTTTTAAATATGTGTATTTGATATGTTACTTGACTTTGGGATCCTATGATTGACCTTGATAGAGTGAGAGTGTGTGATAATCTTGATCAAATTAAAATATGAGGTTTGATTAGATGTATCAGAACTTGTATTTATTTCAGTTATTGAGGTCAGATATATCAGTGACTTAGAGGATAAATATGTCGATGACTTTGAGGACCTGAGTTGATTATATACTTTGTCGGATTATTCTATTCATGACAGCAGGTCATTACTCACCCTGAATATCATGATTTGCCTAGGAAACTTGATTGATTATACATGATATCTACCTGATACTATTGTCTATGTTACTTAACTACTGAGAAAATATTATTACACGATAATATACCCTCATGTTATACTTGTTACATGCCCTGTTATACCGGTATCCTGTTCACCGATATTATATATTCCTGTTATACCGGTATCCTGATTACACATGTTGATATTGTTACCGTGACTACCACCAAGTTACCCCAGTGATTCAAGTAACATGCACATTAAGTAATCTTGATTAACTAATAACATGACATTAAACAACTTACACTGGGATTAGAAAAATGATGGAAGAGACAGCGTCTGTATTTTGGGTGGACCTAGGATCTAGGTTGCGCAGCCGAAAGAGGGTTCCACTATAGGGTTCCCGTGGGATGACTGACACCCCATCCTGTTTCTGTTCCTGTTATACATGTTCCTGACTACCTTGCGGTAGGTCCTGGTTCAGCGTTAGGGATCTGGGCCGTGGTCCAGAGTATGCACGGGACCCACTTAAAATATGGACAATGTCTCCAACCGATCACTTTCAATAACTGAGGATCTCGATTGGCACGTGTAGTAGGCGTAGTATGGGATGCATCTATTACATGTGGCAATTGGTGTTTACTGACATAATTAATAATGATAAACTGTTAATGTATTGTGACTGACCGTGATCACCCGACTGTACGTATATATAATTATGATAGACATATGATTGTACACATGACCGGATTGTATACCAGACTAGTGACACATGGTAGGTTACACATCTTGACATTAGTGGTCAGGATACCAGTTATATATCGTTCATAACTTTGTTCTTGACATTAATTATGATGTTGTTATTGCTTGTGTTGTTTTACACGAACCCTTTTTTCTTTACACACACACTCATTAGATCGCTTCTGACGACCCTAGATTCGCACGTCCAGAGATTTTTAGACACCTTATATTGTTCAGGTGTTCATGTGATCATACATGTTACGAGGAGCTGGAGTCTCTCTTTTCTTGTTTTTAGGTATTCTTACTCTTTTATTCATCTTATTTTCTTGATTCTATCTATATCGCATCCTGTTGCCATTTCTTTCTTATATTCATCTGTTATCATTGTATTAGATAGATTTTTATATGTCATATTGCAGTGATATTGATATATCATGTAACCCCTGATCCCCGGTGTACGTATTACCGTATCGGTACGCGATACAACATACAAAATGATTTGACCTTCGTGGTAGTCCGATTGAGCTGATTTCAATTTCAAAATCATTTTTCTATTATTTGAGATTTTTCAGGATTTTTCTGGAATTTCCTGGATTATTTTGGAAAATCTCCGTAGTCGGTGTCGACCGATACCGATAACACCAGCTTTACGATTTTTATTTCAAAAACGGAGTAGAATTTTGAGAATCAGCTTTCACCGTATGTCTTTAGAATCACATGAGATACGTTCGGGTATTTTTGGAGATTTTTCTGAATTTATCAAAAAATCAGGCCAAACCGGTGTCGCCCGTATCGGCGTGACACTCCGGGAATTTTTATTTGCAAACCAGATCAAGTTTCTACAAACCGTCTTCATATTACGTCTCAGCGTATTATTCTGTATTTTTTGTAATTTTTGGGCACCGATCGGAGCTGGTCGAATTTTGGGATAAAACTAATAAAATATTATTTTTATTTTCTTTTTCTTTTCTTTTCCTTCTTCCTTCTTCTACACAAGTCTTTCCCCCACCCGCCTTCCTGTAGCACCGACCTTTCCCCTCCTTTTAAAAATTCCTCTCTCTCTCTCCTCACTCTCTATCTCTATACCTCTCCCCTCCTCTCTCTCTCTCCTAATTCTCTCTACCACACTCTCTCTCTGGATTTGAGTCTGGTTCTGATTCTCTCAAGGGGCTGAGAAATCTTCTCTCCTCCCTTTGAACGCCGGTGATCCTCTAATCTCTCCATGTCTCCCTCTATTTCTTCCCCGGCGACCTGACACCGGCGGCCAGGCGCTGGCGGCTGGGTGCCGGC